>CM057449.1:236112500-236312500 GCA_016271365.2 Neoceratodus forsteri | reverse complement strand
ACCTTGTTTTGTTTTGTTCATTTGCTTCACAAAGGCTTGTTACCTCTGTGATGGCAGTTTTTATTATTCCCCATTGTTCTTCCACCCCTCCTTCCTGCCGATTTGCTAGTGCATTCCTTAGGCACTCATCCATTTTGGCAAAGTCAGCCGTCCTAAAGTCCAGTACTTTTGCCTTTGTATGGCTTGACTCTATTGCTGTGTTTATTGTGAACCATACTGTTCGATGCTCGCTAGTTCCCAGATGGCTACCAACTTCTACATCTGTGATCCTCTCTTCATCTCCATTTGAGAGAACCAGGTCTAAGATTGCTTCCTCTCAAGTGGGCTCCAATACTAGTCTAAGGCATGCCCCCTGTAGGGCATCTAGAATAACCCCACTATTCAAAGTGGCTGCTGCAACTGCACTCCAGTTAACATCTGGCATATTCAGATCACCCATAAGCAATATCTCCCCTTTTTCTGCCATTCTAAGTATACTTTCTATCATTTTCTTGTCCATTTCCTCCCCCTGAGAAGAGTCTGTCGTCTACCCCTGTGCGGATTGTGGTGCCATTGCCGGTCTCCAAATTTACCCACAGTGCTTCTTCTTCTCCCTGTTTACTCTTTTGTTCTGTTGCTTTGATTCCTTCCCTTATGTAAAGAGCTACTCCTCCTGCTCTTTTACCCTCCCTGTCCCTCCTGTAGATAGTGTATCCTTGTATGTTTACGCCCCAGTCATGGTTTTGTGTGTACCATGTTTCTGTGACTGCCACGATATCCAGATGTTCCTCCTCCATCAAGGCCACTAATTCAGGAAGCTTGTTACTCAGACTACGGGCACTGGTACTCATTGCTCTCCATTTTTTAATGGCTTTACCTTCTGTTGCAGCATCCCCCACTGACCTTTCTACCTCTGTCTTTTTCTCATTTAGTACCCTGTTTTGTAGGGAGAGGCTGGGATTTTCCTGCTGCTTATCAGTGCCTCCCCCCTTGACTAGTTTAAAAGCTTGCCAATGAAGCATTTAAACCGATTGCTCAAAAGACTTGTTCCCATCCTGGACAGATGCAGACCATTCTGCCAGTATAGGCTGGTGTCCCTCAGGTGGAACCCCAGTCCCAATGAAGCCAAACCCTGTGCTCCACACCATTTTTTCAACCATTCATTAAACTGCATGGTGCAAAGTACCCTCGCTCTCTGATACCATTGACAGGCAGCACCTCTGGAGAAGGATACTGTGTGGTGCTACTTGTCTTAGGCCCTCCCAATTCTACAAAGTCCTTCTGCACTGCTCTAATCTCATGATGAGCCAAGTCATTTGTCCCTAGGTGGACAATGACGTCCAGCTCAGACTCCCATGCAGCTGTTCTCGTGATCCTGAGGATGCGCTTCCTGTCCCTCCAAGCAATGGCACCAGGCAGGCACCTTACTTCAGTTTTCCCTGCTCCCCCCAGTTCTATCCCCCTAATAATTCAGTCCCCCACCAGGAGCTGCTTCCTTTCCTTGTGGTGTCCTCTGCCTCCTTCCTGTGGGCCTCCCTTGTGACAGTTGTCCTCAGCCTCCTTAGTCTCCTCTGTGGGTGCATCCATAGGGGAGCTATGCTCCCCCAGAATGGTGTATTGGATTGTGGAGTGGAACAACTGACTGGGTGTGCCTCTGTTCCACCATCCTCACCCTCCCTGAGCCCACTGTTGTCCAACTGCTGTGCTTTCTTCACAACCACTGAGGTAGTGGTGGTGGCTCTGGTGCTCCCTGGATGGGGGAGGTTCCCTTCCTACAATCCAGTGTGACCTGGAGAAAGGTTCCCTTACTACTGCCCAGCATGGCCTGAAGACGGGCAACTTCCTCCCTCAGGCAGAGAGTTGTCTGCAAATAGGGCAGCATCTATTTGATGCTTCAACCCTATTGGTGCATTAACAATGTTTTTTTTTTTTGCAATGAATTCCCTTACTTTGAGAAAGTGTAATCATAGTCTTATTTGATTATGGGACCAGCAGGAGTACAGGGTCTGTGTTCCCATCCATGCCTGTTGTAATTATCCCTCATTTCCATGTGTAAGTGCAGGGACCACAAAGCCATGTGCTCCTATCAGTTCATAGTGAGTGGTAGGGTCCTGTGCTCTCATACATGCCTATTTTAATTGTCCCTCATTTCCATGTGGGCCCTCCAGGCCCTGTACTCCTATCAGTCCATAGTGAAAGGTGGTGGCACAGGACCCTCCAGGCCCTGTACTTTCATCCATGCCTATTGTAATTGTCACTCATGTGCATGTGAGACTCCCATCAGTGTATAGTGTTGTGGTACCACTGTGCCCTGCAAAGCAGTACTGCTGCCATGTTGATAACGCATGCCACAGTATAGATCATAGGTGCCTGATTTGTTACAATTCATCAACAGTTTGAAACAAGGCCTGGTAACATGCAAAACAACTTACACCCAAAGGTGTACTAAACTACGCATAGCACTGTGACAGGGTTCGTCCCTGCCACTGTTTTAGGACCCCATTTTTTCTTCCTTTAAGGTTGCAACCTTTCTTACTATTCTCCATTCTAATAAGGCTATCCCTTTATTTCCTGTTTGAGGGCTGATCACCTCCAGACAAGCCTATGCTCTTTACTTACAACTCTTCCTTTTATTGTCTCTTCCTTCCAAGGGTCCATACATAGGGATGTCAATTTCCAGTAACCTCAAGCTCTCTGACAAAGGAGCCAACTTAAAGTAAGGGTTATAAACTGGTTTTGTTGCCAGAAATTGGGAAATGTGCAGAGTAAAGCACAGAAATAAAAATAACCCAAGTAAATGGGGGTTGTGCAGTTAGGCAGAGAAAGACTACTGCCTTAGAGGTTGAAAAAAATATTAATTATATATACAACAGCAAGTACCTTCCCCGTCTGTTTTCTGTACCCTGTTGCTGTTGTGGAATAAGGGATGATGCAAAAATGAATAAAATTATTGCTGTATTATACACAAGTATATCAGAAACCATGTACAGCCCTGCACCTGTTCTAAGTAAAACACTGTTGTCATGAAATGTAGTAGTAAGCATATGGGAACACGGGAAAACAGTACTGCAACCTGCATGTAAGAAACAGCTTGTCTATGCATAGTTTAGTTTTCTTTATTTGCCCCAATATGCAGAGCGAGTAAAATAATGTGCCCTGTTTTCAGATAAAGCAACCCCAGTTAAACATGAGTGTGCTGCCTATTTTTGCCATTACAATAAATATAGAATAAAACCTTTACTTTAAAACTTGAAACCAGACCTGCTTTAAAGAGGAGTTAAGAAGCTGTTAGTCAAGCAAAGAAGATGTAAAACCATATACCCTGAATACTGCTAGCTCCTGCCCAGAAAAGTAGACAAGGAAAAAGTATGTCTGTATTCACCTGAAGCTGGAGACAGACTGACTGTAGCCCTCACTCTTGTGGCCCCTTTTTATAATACAACTGTCACTCAAACTAGTTCCCCTTTACCTTAAGCTTATTTCTTTTGGCACAGTCATTTTAACCTTATGAAAACTGTTTTAGTTTATAGGACTGCACCTCAGTACTTCATCTCTGAATAATAAAAAAGGTCCTGAATAAAATGTTTAACAAAGTGATGATGCTTAATCAGCTGACCAAAAGAGGGAGGGTATATAAGAAGTACCTACACTGACAACTCGAGAGATAGGGTCAGTATTGTCTGACTGTGTGTAGATAATGGACAAAGGGAGCCCTGTGCTGCACTGAGAGTGGATTTACAAGTTCTTTCTTTTGCTTTTGTTTTAAATGTTTTCTTTACTATATCTTTTATATGTTGCAAAAGCTTGAACTGTTTATGAAGAATAATAAACATTCCTCCTAATCAAAGTGGGTTACACCTGAACATCTGTGTCTGTGTCCATCTGTATTTCCCACACCTTAACAAGTGCCAAAGATGTATCTCAAAGCGTTTGAGATATAGCGTCTGTGAAGTACCCCAGTCATCACAATGTTGCCCCAAGGGAAATTCAAAAACTTAAAAGTGTTATAACTCTGCCGCACGGTTACATTTTTCCACCAAACCAGCTACATCTTTTGGGCAAATCCTTAGTAACCTGAAAATTGCAGCCCAAAATCCCAAACTGTTTTTCAGTTATGAAGTGACAAAGAAACAGACATGTCTGGGAAAAGCAGTGTTGCAAACTGTGACAGTACCCTATTTCTTTTGGCAAACAAATCAAGCAGTTCAAACTAACTTAGCAGCATCAACAGAACTACCCCATGAGATTATGCATGCAAAAGTTCATGCACATACATTGAAGGGTTGCTAAGTTATTAAGATGCAAAATATGCAAAACTGAAATACTGCTAAAATGGAAAAAATGTAAATTTAAGGATGTTTAAGACACAATGGCCCAGATATTCAAAAGGGTTGCGCATGCGCAAGTCCAAAACTGCGCCATTTTGCGATATTCAGAAGGAGGCAGTTGCGCCCCCGAAAACATGCTGAGCAACAGCGCAATGAAAATGAAGGCATGCGCAACCGAAGGGGGCGGATCCATGCATAAAGACCGCAATGCGATATTCAAAGACTTGCGCGATGCGCAATAGCGGCACAGCCGGAAATTGCGCACTAGCGGAAATGAGCCAAAATAAAAAAGGCTCAAGGAAGCGGCGCAAGAACGCTACCAGGCTGCCAAGTGGGGGAGAGAGAGAGAGAGAGAGAGACAGAGACAGACAGACAGACAGCAAAGGGCAGGCAAGGAAAGTGTGTCCCATAGTCTGTAGAGGCCAGTGGGGGTGCCCGGTGCAGTGGAAGTAGCAGTCAGGACAGTGGGGTAACACAGCAACACCAGCCAGGGGGCTCGGAAGCCAGGAGATGGACAGTGCCAGTTTCCACATGGAAGCTGTAATGAGGGGGTGAGAATGCATGCTGCAGGGGGACGTGGCCGTGGAAGGGCCCGTCGGCGGTACACCCCCGACAGGCGGTACCGTGCCCGCATCAGCTTTGAGCTGTACACAGATGTAGAGATCGTGGGCCGGTACCACCTGAACAAGGCAATACTGAGACGGCTCTGTGAGCTGTGCAGTGATGTGATGCAGGCACCCTCACGACGGAGTCACTCTCTGTCGGTGGAGACCAAGGTGACAGCCTGCATGTGCCTGCTCACCATGGGCACCTTCCAGAGGCTGACAGGGGACACCACAGGCATCACACAGTCAGCCACGTCACGCATCCTCACCCAATTCCTCAGCACACTGCTGCCACACGCTGCGGAGTACATCCATTTCCCCAGCACCGCGGCAGAGCGTACAGCAAACATGCAGGAGTTCCACAGGGTAGCACGTATGCCTGGTGTGCTAGGGGCCATAGACTGCACCCATGTGGCCATCCACATGCCACCTGGCCCCGATGGCCACGCATATCGGAACAGAAAGGGATTCCCTAGTGTCAACTGCCAGGTGGTGTGTGATGCCACTGGGCGCATAATCAATGTCTGTGCCACACACCCTGGTGGAGCACATGATGCCTTCATATGGTATCAGTCTGCACTGTGCCATCAATTCGAGAGTGGGGACATCCCCACAGGACATCTAGTGGGTGAGTACACATGTATGGAATGCAAACTCTGGGCAAGGGTAGGAATGCCACAGGTGCCATGGTAGTGGCACACAGGGAGATGGCCAATATGGACCTGAACATGACACTGATCTCCACTATCTCCACACAGGTGACTGTGGATACCCACTCCATCCCTGGCTGCTCACACCGTACCGACGCCCCATGACCCCAGCGCAGCTATGCTATAATGAGGCACATGCCGCAACATGCAACATCATAGAACGGGTGTTTGGGATGCTCAAGGCACGCTCCAATGCCTAGACACCTCTAGCGGTGTCCTACAGTACAGCCCCAAAAGGACTGTGGGATATTCCTGGCCTGTTGCATCCTGCACAACATGGCCAAGACCATGGGATAGCCATACAGGTCAACAGGGGACAGCGATGGGGACGCCAGTGGTGCCGGTGATGATGGTGATGAGCAGCTCCCCAGGACGGAGGGACCCCTAATGATCCGGCAGGCCCAGCTGCACCGGGACACCATCACAGAGGAGCACTACGCACAACACAGGTAAGTCAAGGGGACATGTGCAACCAACACTGTCCATGCGCAAACCACAGGCACACAGGAAACACACCAGGGGTGCATGATGGTCAGGGGAGTGGAAGGGTCCAGGCATACAAACACACCATCAGGGAGGGGTGAGCACTCATATGGACACACACACCAGGCACAGAGCGTACATGGGCAGATGCACAGAACTGCAGAACCGACATTGCTAACACACAGCACCACCGACCACCCCCATCACCCGTACTGTCCAAGTACGTGTGTCAGAACCTGGGCACCCTTGCACTTTGGTGTACAGTGCAATGCAGGCATCATCATGCACACGCACCTGTGGACAGCAGTTGGGAGGGTGTGCAGGTGGTCCGTATGTCGGCGTGGTGAGCAGAGCACCCAGCAGTGCACTGGCCACCATGACACACATTGCACACATGTCAGCACCAGACAGGGCCCGCACTGGGAGACAGCTCAGTCATGTAGCACTGTCCCACAGCCACCGCGGATGCGTGGGCAGCCCCGCCATGACCCAACAGCACGGGCAGGCTGAGCAGGGTCCACATGGGGTGGCACTGTTGCACCACCAGGGGTCCCACTGCATGAATGCGACCTTGCCCACACAGGGGTCTGCAGCATGTCAACAAACCTGCACCAGGGGTGCTTGGGATGCCCACAGCAGAACCCGCGCCGACAGGCCTGGTGTCGCACAACGCCGGGAATGGGGAGTGGAGAGTGCACTGTGTGGGGTGTGCGGTACAGGGGCACCTGACTGTGTGCCCAATGTGTCCACGACAGAGACCACTGCCTGGGTCAGCCTGTCAATGGCGGCGGTCACATCCATCTGCATACGGACCAGCTCGGCTCGGTCCTGAGCACACTCCCTGCTGTGCCGCTCCACGGACACAGACAGTGCCTCCACGGACCTTGCAACCCGCCTCTGCAGCTGTACTGATTCCTGCAGCAGGTGGGTGTGCTCATCCAATGGGTACTGTGCCCCAATGGCATCCTGACCCCCAGGGTGTGGACGGTCCTGATGCACAACACCCTTTGAGGGTGGGCGCTGTTCGCCAGGACCAGGAATGGGCGGATCAAAGGGTGGCGGACATGTGCCACAGCTTGACACTGTACCCCCAGACCTGGTGGGTGACTGGTGCTGCTGCCCCTCCAACCGCTGTGCCCCGAGTCCACTCGTTCCACCGCTGTGCTGGCAACAGTGCCAGACACCTGCACAGCCACCGGTGCTGCCCCACGGGTGCTGACAGGCACAGCCTGGGACCGTGCCAGCATGCTGGTACACAAGTTGGAACCAGACAGGCCCAGGGCACGTGCTGGCCTGCCGTGTGTCCGTCATGGGACACACAACCATCACTGCCCATTGCAGGCCTTCTATCATCAATGGTGCAGATACGTGCTACTGCCATGGTCACAGCGTGCTGGCATGCTTGCATGCCAGACTGCTGAGACACAGGCTGTGCACCCCCGCACCCGTATCACTGACACCAGAGTTTGTGGCCCAGCGTGCATGCTGCTGCAGTGCCTGCTGGCTGGTGGTGGAGGTGGATGGACCCTCCTCCATGTCCAGCAGGTCAGCATCACTGTCTGGACCCACCACCACCGTCTCCTGAAGACAAACAGGATCTGTAACAGAAAGAGAGTACATGTGAGTGCATGTGAACAACCGCCCCCCCCAAACACCACCACCATGTCATACTGTGCAGTGATGGGCTTCCACCTGTCTGGAGTCCTCCGCCTGGTACGCCCTCAATGGCACTCGGCTGCATGGCTGTGACCAGTGTCTCCTCAGTTGGGGTCAGCTGCAACACCACTGGCGGGCCCCCGCCAGTGCCAGCACGTGCCGCCCTGAAGGCTGCCACCTTCTCCTTCAACCTCCTGTGGTCTGTCCCCATCTTTTTCTTGCATTTCTGCACGGAGCACTGGTGGCTTCCATGCAGGTTAATGGCCCGAGCTACCCCCTCCCATGCAGCCGAACGGGACTGAGGGGTGCCCCTCCATCCACTCAGCACTGGCTCCTCATCCAGGTAGGCCTGGAAGAGAGCTCCATCTCTGCTGCTGTAAAGTTGGGCCTCCTCCTACGCCCACCGTCCTCACCCTCACAATGACTCTGCTCGGTCATGGCGATCTGTATGGGGGGAAGTGGACACCTGTCATTGTGCAGTCTACAGCATTTTCCCATGACCATCCTGAACATCACACAGCATGCAACTCACCTCTCACCTGCAGTAACCGAATCTGGCCAACGCAGCCCAATGTCGCACATTTATAGCGCAATACATGCAAATTAGGAGTGGAGCAACTATAATGACATGCAAATCACGCCAATGCGCCCTTGAATGGATGATCAGATGATTTGCATGTGTCGGCTGAATATCGCGAATCTGCGCTTTGCGCAATACGGAAGAGTCGGCTGAGCCAATGGCGCAGATCTGTGCCTGTGTGGTACACTGCATCGCGCATGCCCAGATAGCTTACACAGGCATCTGTCTCACTGCTGATGTGCTGAGCATGATCGGCAATTCAAGCCATGGCCACCATTGTGCCAGTGGCGCTACAGCAATGGGCACTATATGGCGCTGTGGCACTACTGTGCAATACTCCACTGTGGCACTGGTACGCAGCTGGTCGGTCACGCAGGATGCCTACATGTCAGATGGCACTGTGTGTAGCCTTGCGTCATTGCCCATGACCTTGTGTATGACCTTTGCCCCCTGGCACTGTTCACCTGCCATGTGTACGTCCCTATTGTGCTGTCTGGTGACAGCGCTATGTGAAGTGACGGCGCTGTTCGAACAGCGTGATTGGAGCCTGTGGTGGTCTATTGCGCAACATCTCCATGTGGGGTTACGGCGCAGCTGGGCGCCATATTGCCTGCTGTAAAGTTGGTGCCATGGCTAGGAGGAGGGCAGTGTCCTGGAGCCAGCTGGAAGTGGCCAACCTGGTGGCCCTAGTTGAGCCACACTATGATGGCCTTTATGGTGAGGTGCCCCTCACCAGTGCAAGGACTGAGGTGTGGCAGCAAGTGGTTGACTGACCTGGTGGAGGTCACTGGACAGTGCCGGGTCTGCTGAGCAGTGCCAGCACCGGTACAGTGACCTCCACCGAGGGAGCCAGAGCTTTTAACGCGGCTGCTCACGCAGGCGGGGCGGGTGCCTCAGGCCAGGTGGGTGTGCCATCTATGCACCTGTATTATCTGTAGGGGTGTGGTGTGTGTTTGGTGGCTGTGCATAGGTGATGGCTCAGCCATGGTTGGCTGTGTCAGTGTGTGCAGCTGTGAGATGAATGGGTATGGCTGTGTGGGCAGGCACTGTCACTGGGGCAGGGGCAGTCTGCTTTTGAGTCACACTGATGTTTGTCTCAACATATGTCTCCCACAGGCCGGGATGTGAGGATGCAGGGCAACAGTGATGAGGGCGTGCCAGGGACCCAGTGCCAGCAGGGTTGGACCCCACCAGCAGCAGCAGCCCAGCAACAGCGCCAATCAGAGCTGCTTGAGCAGTGTGAGTATCATGACTTCATGGATGCTATTGCATGCTGGGGCAGTAGCCCTGCACAATACAAACATGCAGGAAAGGGAGGTCATACTCCACTATACAAGACACTAGTGAGGCCCCACCTGCAGTACAGTGTACATTTCTGGAGACCATACCTATGTAAGGACGTAGAGTGGGGCAGAGAAGGTTCAGAGGAGAGCAACAAAGATGGTGCATGGCTTGCATCACAACTCCTATGGAGACAGGTTGAAGGAACTGAACCTGTACTCCTGGAGGAGAGGAGGAGAGGGATATGATAGAGACATACAAGTATCTTACAGGGTGGAACAGGGTGCAGGGAAACACTATTTTGAAGTGCAAAAGATGTTCCAGGACTAGAGGGCATGGGATGCAGTTGGAGGAGGACGATTCAGAGGAAACATGAGCAAGACTTTCTTCACAGAACGGTGGTGTACAAGTGGAACACCCTGCCAGAGGGAGTGGTGGGGGCTGACACACTCACGGATTTCAGACTGCACGGATAGACATAACGGAATTCTTGAGGTCAGGGGTAAGGGGCAACAGACTTCTAGGTAAACAAAGTAACTTACAGGCTGAAATGGACTGACTGTGTGGGCCATAGGCCCTTATCTGCCGACACTGGCTATGTATCTATGTCTGTAGGCACGACACAGGTGACATGCATCACTGTCCAGTTTCACAGCACGTGTGTATGCATCACTGGTGGTCCATGCATGCACTGGGCACATAGCTGGTCACTGGCATCGCACCACGCTGCCACGCCACTTGCCAGCCTTGTTTGTGCTGTGATGGACATGGGCAGTGTGTGTGTGCAGTGGTGCATAGCTGGTGCCGCCTGTTTGTGATGGCCATATGCATGTTCACTGTGGGTGGGTGCATGCCATCACAGGTGCGGGACATTGGGCTATATGGCTTGCAGGTTGGGTGGTGTTCAGGGTTGTGGTCAGTCACAGCCATTGACTGTGTTCCCATTTTCCTAGGCCTCGAGGTTCTCCATCGGATGGCGAGGGATGTCAGGGCCATCCAACAGCTTGTGGCCCAGAACAGCGACATCCTGCAATCAATACACTGCCATGGCATGCAGAGGAGGTGGCAGGGAACTGCAAGACACCAGCAGGAGGACGGGCGGCCGGTTGGCCCATGACCTCTTCCTTCCCACTTCTCCCATCCCTACCACCCTGCCTTCCCTCTCCAAGTTTGTCATCCCTACCCTTGACCAACCCTACCTTGTACCCGTCCCCCTTGTAAATAGTTGTACTTGTTCTTGTTAATGTTTGTTGTGTTGAAATACATTTTATATTTTTATACGAATAATATGTTGGTCTCTGATTTGCAGCTGCCTATGGGTGCTCAGTTGCAGGTGTACATGCCATCTGGGCTGGTATGGTCCTGGGTATATGTGTGCGTGTGCGTGTGTGCATGGGGAGGTATCTCCAGCATGGCAGTGACTTTTGGTTGGTCTTGCCATCTGCTGCCACCCACTGCTGGGTGCACAGGGTGTGTCTGGCTTGTAGGCTTCTGTGCTGCACGGGGTTGACGTGTGCTGGGGGGATGCATGGTTTCCTGCAGTGCCAGTCACTGCACATAGGTGGTGTCTTGGGGTCACAGTGCAGGGTGTGCTGTGCGGCACGGGGCTGATGTGCACTGTGGTTGTCAACCCCTGTGTGTGGCACTCTCAGCCTGCCAGTGGTTGTGCTGGGGTGTCATGGCTCTGCTATGCTTTGTTGGCTTGTCCCCATGGGCAAGTAGATCATCCGTCCCACCCCAGTGATGCTGTGCTTGGGGTGTGCAGGTGTGGTGGGTTCTGCAGTGTGTTCCTGTGCCCATGTGTGGGCATGGCTGGCAGTGGGCCCAGCCTGCCTCCCTGGATGTGCAGTTCCATTGCTCTGGGGGCTCTGCTTGGCTATGGCACCTCTGGAATGCTCAGCTGGGCTGCCCTGGTTGCGCCATAGTGCAACATTTCGCCTCAGCTTCTCCTTCCTGGTTGCGCTATGGTGCAGTATGTGATATTCAGATGTTGGTTGCTTAGCAATTTGTTCTGCTCCATGTTTGAATATATACATCGGTGAGACGGCGCAACTGGTTTGTGCTTGCTCCTGCTGTTGCGCTCATTTTGAGCGCAGTTTGAATATCTGGGCCAATGTCTCAAACCACAAAAGCAATTCAAATGAAATTAGCAATATCAACAGATGTCCCCTACTAAATTATGCATGCAAACTTTCATGCATTTCTGTTGAACAGTTGCAAAGTTATTAAAGTGCAAAGTATGCAAAACTGGATGACTGTTAGTGAAAACAGCAAAACATGTTAATGTAAGGATATTTGAGACACAGTATTTTCAAAACCATACAAGTGATTCAAATGGAATTAGAAACATCAACAGACCTATCCTACAAAATTATGCATGCAGCATGTTATGCACATATACTGTAGGGCTCCAGAGTTAGTAAAGTACAAATTATGCAAAACTGCAAGACTGTTAGTAAAAATGGAAAAAAAAATGTATGTTTAATGGTGTTTGATACACAATATCTCTCAAATCACACAAGATGCTCAAATAAAATTTATCACATTTATAGACACACACCCTGAAACTATGCATGAAAACATTCATGCACATCTGTTTAAGGGTTCTAAAGTTATTAAGGTGCAAATATGCAAAACTGGAAGACATCCTGCAAAATGGGAATAAAACATGTATGTTTAAGGATGTTTCAGACACAGCATCTGAGAAAACTCACGATGCATTTGCAAGCAGTTTAACAAATCAAGCAACCTACCTGCAGAGCTTATGCACATCAAATTTCATGCAAATTCATTGGAGAGTTGCAAAGTTATTAAGGTGCAAAGTATGCAAAACTAGATGACGGTGTGTGAAAAGTACTTTCAGAACATATCTTTTTTCCTCATAGGAAATAATGGGAAATTAAAAATGTTATAGTTTTTGATCAGATTAATATTTTCTCACCAAACCTTCAAAAGGCACATCTGTGACCCAAAGGCTTTCTACCCTGGAAATTTCTGACCACAATATAAAGGCATTTCTGAGATACAGGTGGACAAAGAAACATGAAAAAAAACTGGTAAATTTAGGATTTTGTGACATTTTCTGTCTCCAAAACCAAACCACACAACAGATTTGCACAAAAAGGTGCACATCAAGGGACCTATACCTGGAAATTGTGTGCCACATTTTGTGCAAATCCGTTGAAGGGTTCTGAAGTTATTAAGGTTCAAGATTTGGGTTTGTACAGTATTTATAATGTCACTACTGAACAGTGTATTGTTTTTTCCACCTAATAAAACTCTGAAACTACTGAACTATCCATTACTAAATTTAAGGATGAATCCTGACACTGACTACGTGCATGCCAAATATCAGGCTATTCTGTCCAGGGACGACTGCATTATAAATGTACAAACCTTGGGTTTTATTATAGAAAATCCCAGGCATTACTTTGGCTGAAGATATATCTATACAGTGGTGCAAGCCAGGATGCAATGCAGTAATGCTGCAATATATTACAAAATAATGCAATATGATGCAGGGAACAGTGTAATGCAATGGCAATTATACAATAGCAAAGAAAAATCCTGGGCTCTGATTCACCACTCTGGGACTGGACCCGTGACATTATCCCAGTACAACATCATGGTTCTAGTCCCAGCACACACATGACTACATCAGCCAGCACGAAAATTACTCCACTCAGCCTGCATAAGTGATCGCTTCACTTCTGGGGTGATTGGACGCACTCAGTCTGCGGCCTCATGCCTAATCACCCCAGACATGACGTTATCCCAGCACAACACACATCCTGCCATGCATTATTGCTTAATTAAGCCCCGTTTTAATGCATTATTTTGCGACATGTCATTTACTGCAAGTTACTGCATTGCATTGTGGCTGGCTCCATGATATATATCATCATCATCATCATTACTTTATTTTTCTATTGCACACCCTTCCAAAGCTCAGAGCACCCTTACAGTCCAACATCAATAACAAACAAACAAATTCACAACATACATCATAGAACACTTATAAAATATACACCAATAAAAACAGATAAAACAGGAACAATGTTTAATGTAGGGCAAAAATTACACTATTTCTCTCAGTAGCTAGCAAAAGGGCTTTTCCTCCTATAGATTAGAGAAGACCCGATTAAAAAGGTGGGTTTTAAAAATTGTTTTAAAACCTTCTACAGTCAGGCTATCTCACATCCAATGGGGTAGAGAATTCCACAGGTTTGGAGTCATAAAAGCAAATGCTCTTCCTCCAGATGTTTTCAAATGGACCCTAGGAATCTCTTGAAATCCCCCATCAGAGGATCATAGTTGGTGGGAGGGACAGTAAGAAGTCAGAAGATCTTTTAGGTACTGCAGTCCATGATTGTGTAGGGTTTTATAGGTCAGCAAAATGAACTTGAAGGTTATCTGCCATTGTACCAGCAGCCAGTGCAGTTAACACAGTACAGGTGTTATATGACTGGATCTAGGGACACCAGTCAACAACCTGGCCATCACGTTCTGCATTAGCTGCAAGCAGCAGACCTCAACCCCTGGTAGCCCTAAGTAGAGGATGTTACAATAATCAAGACAAGGGGTAACAAAGGCATGGATGTATATCTCTCTATCTCTTTGTATATAGTCATTGCAAATGAAACTATTAATGCATCAGTTAGGGTTTCCACCCCTACCACCCACACACCTACAGGTGTTGGGGTGTGCCTTGGGGTCATTGGCCCTAACTCTCACCTCCATTCCATGTGTAAGGAAGCTGAGATGGTATAGTATAGGATAATGGGGTGAGAGTAAGGCCCAATGACTCCAAGGCACTCCCTGATGCCTGTTGGTGTGTGGAAGGTGGGGTTGGGTGGTAGGGGTTGAAACCTTAACATTGAATTTCCATACTTTTTTGGCTGTAAGAGGAACCCTAACTGATCCATTAACAGAGATTTTTGCAATGGTTTCCTTACTTTTTGAGACTGTATAATAGTGCCCTTATTTTACTGTGGGAGCACAGGGTCCTTCAGACCATGCGCTCCAATCTCTCCATAGATATGCATATGTATGTACCCTGGTACAGAGAAATTGTGAAATGCAAAGCAAAATAAAGTTTTGTGTAACTGCAATGCCAGTCTGTGCCACAGGTGTGAAAACACATGCTGGTCAGGATGTGAAAAACAACAGCTGTACTGTTAAAGAAGAGGTGTTAAAAAATGGCTATGTTGAACATTTGGTGTAAAAATATTTAACAGTACCAAAGTTGTTCATGTGCATTGAATAAATTCAATGGACACACATAACCCAGGCATTTTTAGGAATTTTTTCACCAAATTTTCAGCATGGCCTTTTAGGGACCCCACTTCATGAACACAATGGCACTGTTATTTCATTAATCAGTACAAAAAGTTGATTTCTCACAGTGTACATGCAATTTATTTAATCTTTGATGACCAGGTAAGTGCTCTGATCCAGAGGACCATTTTTGAGCATGACCCAAGCCACAAAAAGCAGCAAACAGAAAAGAAATGTATAATACAATGCGTACAGGTTTAGAAGCGAAAACAGTCATCACTAGTGGGTGATGCAATTTACATAGGAAAACAGTCAGGAGAGTTATACAATTCAAAAATGAAAACAGTACTTTTAGTTCATCAGGAGGGATCAAAATAACTACACTATTAACAATATAATAAGTGATGAGGGCAATTAGGTGCATAAAACATACAAAACACAGAGAGGGCTGGGTGGATACTTGGATGCATAGGGAGAGGCATCACCAGTAGAAAACAGGAAGTTGTCATCCCTCTGTACAGACAGTTGGTGAGACCACATCTGGAGTACTGGGTGCAATTCTGGAGACCCCATCTCTGCAAAGACATAGACAGGGTTGAGGCTGTCCAGAGGAGGGCAACCAAAATGGTGCAGGGTGTGCACCAGAAGACATATGAAGAAAGGCTAAAGGAGCTTAATATGTATAGCCTCAAGGAAAGGAGGGAGAGGGGGCACATGATGGAATCTTTCAAGTACCTCAAGGGAATCAACAAAGTACAAGAGGGTAACATCTTTTAGAAAAAGAGATGTGCAAGAACAAGGGGGCATAATTTGAAGATAGAGGTGGGACAACTCAGAGGTAATGTGAGGAAGTATTTTTTTATGGAGATGGTTGTAGATGTATGGAACAGCCTTCCTGAAGAGGTCATGGAATCAAAAACAGTGGGGGAATTCAAGAATGCATGGGACAGACATAAGGCAATTCTAGTGGGGGGTAGGAGGAAGTAGGCTGTTGGTTAAGTAGGATCTGCAGCTTATCCATTAGGTAGGCAAATGGGCAGGCTAGGTGGGCCAAGTGGTCCTTATCTGCCATCAAATTCTATGTTTCTATGACCCAGGCTAACGGGGTGCACAAAACATGTATTTAGGGGGATTTAGACAGGACACAGTGAAAGAGCAAAAAGTGCTTGGGATAGCCCAGGCAGCCTAGGAAGTTAGGTGACTAGGTTCAGTAGGTGAGGTGGTTGTGTTAACCAGGACCATTCTGTGCCACTGGAGCAAAAACACATTTTGGGCAGGATGTGAAAAATGATAGCTATATTGTACATGAGGCAGTGTGAAAAAATGTCAACGTTGAAAATTTGGAGTGAACATTTTAAAAATTGACGAAGTTGCAAGTATGCATAGAAAAATTTCAATGACAGTACACAACTTGGGTGTTTTTGTTATTTTTGCACCAAATTTATAACAAGGGAATTTTGGGACCCCACCTCATGAACACTGGTACTGTAATTTCGTTACTTGGTCCCAAAAGGTGATTTTGCACAGCGACCACAAAATCACCTTACAGATCCAATTAAAACAGTGACAGTGTTCATGAGGTGGCATACCAAGAAGGCAATGCTGAAAATTTGGTGAAAAAAATGAAAAATGACTGAGATATCAACATAAGTTCAAAATGCCATTCACAGCTATTATCTAGCACTTACCTTGATTCTTCCTTTCGCGGTTCAGCTTTGAAGAGTGCAGACGTGTCCTGGTCCACAGAACATGACATAAAAAGATCTCTGGTGGCAAGTATAGGGCAAGGGTGTGTGTGTGGGGTGGTGAATCGCTCAGTGGGAGGGTCCAGATGGAGGAAGGGAGACAACGAGGGACCATTTTCTTTTTTACAGGATGAAACAAAAATGTTGGGGGACTGTTTTCATGTTTTCCAGGTATAGAAATAAACATTTTGGGACATTGGTGGTGGGCTCCCCAATGTCTGACAGTACTGGTGGTGGGGGGTTATGACATCACTTGGAAAACTGGGAGAGGATTGCCCTGTGTCCCAACTTGTGGGGGGGCTACTGCCGACATGGGGATTGGGCACCCCATTGCTGCCAATGTGGGAAACTTTTCTTCCGTCGGGGGCACTGGGAGTGTGCTCCCCAGTGTCCCCACCGGCAGGGGTGGCTAGTGTTGACATGGGAATTGGTCACCTCGATGTCAGCAGAAATCTTTTAAAAATAAATATTCTGTTTTTTTGGCTCATGAAGTAGGATTTTACTTCATATCTTGTCATACTAAGTAAGATCCTACTTCAAGTTATGCAGTCACAGTCCAGGATATTAAAACATACAAAAGAGACTTCCTTTAAACTTAACAGCTAAAAAAATGAATAATCTCAGCTAATCGGGAACTAATGAGGCAGAAGCATATGTTGGAATCACCATGGCATATCATTATCTTTTGCACACATTTTTTGAATAAAATGGTCATAAGATGGCAGCCATACGAACAAGGATTTAGACCATATGATGGAGGATTCCTCTTTTGTTTCATACAGCTATATTAAAGCGCTTATTGAACATGCTCCGAAACAATTTGTTTTTCAAATGTTCAAAATACAATGACTGAAAAATGGCTTATTTTTAACACTAGCAAAAGGCATATCTGTGGGCTAGACCCTATCTGACAATCTAGAAGACTGGAAACAAACTCCCTCACCATATGTATTTCAGTTATAATTTCTTACAATTTCTTTTTATTTAGCAAGTAATCAGGTGCAATAGGTAAGTCAGATATATTCTGTCTTGTTTCCAACATTTCAGAAAAAATTCCTTCATCAGGGAATGCACATTTAATTTACTTGCTAAAAATATTTTTATTTAAGTTCCTTGTTCCCCAAAATTTTAAGTCTTTTAGCTGTGGTAGAGGGAGGTAGCAGTTGAAGTTTGAAATTGTGGTGAGGTTCTGGAAAGCTAACTTTGTCATAAGTTTCTGTAAGTTTTTATTGTTTGTAAGTTGTGTGTTAAAATTGGCCTAACTCCTTAAGAACTGTCTGGAACAGAGGGACACAGATCCTTAAATCTCTCTGTGCTAGCTGTAGACTGTTCTTGTGGGGGGAGGGTTTTTGGCCAGTAACACAGCCAGCCAATCAAGGTTGTTTGCATTTCAGTTAATCTCTCTTTAAAATTCTCACTGAGGCATTTTAAGTCTTCTGGCTGTGGCAGAGGGAGATAGCAGTGGAAGTTTGAAATTGTGGTGAGGTTCTGGAAAGCTAACTGTCATAAGTTTCTGTAAGTTTTTATTGTTTATAAGTTGTGTTTTAAAATTGGCCTAACTCCTTAAGAACTCTCTGGAAAGCCCTCACACCCACCCTTTGTACTTGCCTTTCTTAAATACAGAAGAGTTACTGGGAGTTGAGCTTAAAGGCTGGGAGGGAGGAGCTTAGGGAGTTGCAAACTTCCCCTGTGAGCAAACTCTTAAGGCTAATAGTCAGGTGGGGAAAAGTTCAGCCACTCAAGTGTTGAAAGTTTAAAAGTCTTGGACTAGTGGTGAACTTGGTGGCTCACCCAAAGAAACCTACTTGGAGGGGGATGGGACCACATGTCATTAGGGCTGGCATCTTTGGGAGGGTGGTGGGGTGCACAGGGTGTGGGGCAGCCATGATACTGGACTGGGCTTGGAAGTTTGGTGGTTGCCCAGTGTGCTACCAGCTGGCACAGCTTAGGGAGGAGGTTGAGAGGCTTAGGAGACAGCTGGGGGAAGGGGGGAGGTATGGTTGGGGAATAGGGCTGGGGCTCTCCCATGGGGTTGCACCAAACACTAGGGGCAGGGGCATAGGGAAAGGAGTGCAGGAGAGTACTCTGGAGTTGCATAGGGACCCTGGCAGATGGGGACCAAAAGGAGGATACTGCAAAGGAAGCTGGCAGGTAACTGGGGACCCTTACAGATGGGGGCCAAAGGGAAGACATTCTCAGAGAAGTAGGCAGATGGCTGGGGCTGGACAGAAGGAAGAAATGGGTGGAGGTGGATCGGACCTTAAGCTCAGTAACCGCTTCAATTCTCTTCTTCTGCTTGAGGATGAGGGGGGTGATGTAACCATGACAGGGGCAGTTAGGAATGGAAAGGGAGTAGGGGGCAGGAGGCAGGGGCTGGATAGTGGGAGAAACAGGGGGGAACTTGGAATGTGGGAAAATGGGGGGAGCAGGGGATCAAAGCAAGAGGATGAGGGGGTAGAGGGAGGAAAGCACAAGGAAAAGGACCAGTTGGGAGGAAAGGGCAAGGAGAAGGAGGATACAGTAAAGGGAGCTGAGGGTTTAGGCCATGGGAGCATGACAAGTAAGGAGGGGCTGAACAGAGACGGGAAGGAAGGGAGGACAAGCCAGGCTAGTTTAGCAGATGGGCGGAAGGACCAGTCACAAGCAGTAATGGTGGGGGTAGCGAGGTACAGAAGGATACTCAGGAGGACAAGGGGCATAGGATCGGAGGGGAAGGGGTGGCCAGGTTAAATAAGGAAGGCATGGCAGGTGGCAACCAGATAGGGGGAAGAGCAAGGAGCTGGCTTGGGGGAGGAGCCAGTAGAAAGGATGAGGGACATGGAAGGGGGGGAAATGGAGGAAAAGGGGTGGCCAGAGTGCTCCTATTGGGTGATTCCATGATCAGGGGGATCAAATGGGATAGGGAGGGAGAAGCCTGCCTGGTTAGAAGAAAATGCTTCCCTGGACCAATGGTGCACAGGGCCAAGCATGAGGTATATCAGCTGGCAAAGGATTGTGGAGGTTCCCTTGACATACTGGTCCACCTGGGTACCAATGACATTGAGGGAAATAGTGAGTTAGGGATACAGGCAAGGTTCAGAGAGCTTGCCAGGGTCTGTCATGATATAAGATGAGCAATTTCCTTCTCGGAACTGCTGCCGGTGCCAAGGGCTAGTGGGAAACACAAGAGGAAGACTACGGTGATAAACCAGTGGTTCAGGGAGTGGTGTGGGGCCAGATGGTATGGGTTGATGGGGGATTGGGGGGAGACCTGGGAGGATAAGGGGCTGTATGCTAGAGATAGGCTCCATCTCAAATTGGAAGGGAAGGAAATCCTTAATTTGAAAATAGAGGGGTTAATTGGTGAAAGGTGGGGTTTAAACTTGTGAAGGGGGGAGGGATGGGAGAAAAGGCTGCTGAGAGGGGTCCAATAAAGGAGGGAATCTATCTCCACCCCCCCCAGAGGAGCTGGAGGAATGCAGGAAAAGGCCGACTGGTAAGGTGTAGACCAGGGGAAGACAGAATAGACAGAATCTCCACAGGAACACGAGCAGGGGAAATGGAAGTATAGGGAAAGGGTGGAAGGTAGTCCTGCTAAATGCCAGGAGCTTGGGCAATAAAATGCCTGAGCTCCAGGTGATGCTAACTGAGGGAGAGGTGGATGTGGCAGCGGTCACTGAGACCTGGGCCACCATGGGGAATGACTGGGATCTGAACCTGGAGGGTTACACCACGTACAGGAAGGACAGGTGGGAGGAAAGGGGAGGAGGGGTAGCAATAATAGTCAAAAACTGCATTGCCATAGGAGGAGTGGAGGAGGCAGAGGGAACTGTGGAGGTGATTAGGGTCACCTTGATAACAAGGGGGGGCAACAGAGTAAAAATAGGAGTGGTGTATAGGCCCCCTGCGCTGGCGGAGGAGCTGGAGGAGAGTCTGGTGGCAGATTTTGGGAGACGCTGCAGATTGGGAAGGGGAAGGGTGGTGGTGTTGGTGGACTTAAACATGCCAGAAACAGACTGGGAGACTATGAACTCCTCGGTGGCCAGGGAACAGAGGTTGTTGGATGTTTTTCAGGATGCGTTCCTAACTCAGCAGGTGGGGGAACCGACCAGGGAGGAGCGGATACTGGATGTGGTCCTGTCAGACAGTGACCAGATTGGGGGCCTGGAGGTAAGGGACCCGTTGGCGGGGAGCAACCATGCCACAGTCTAGTTCTGCCTGAACCTAGGAGGGGTAGAAGGCTGCACAAAGATGGAGGTAACTGACTTCAGGGGGTGGATTTCAAGGAAATGGGAAGGATTCCAAAGGATCACTTGGATGGGATTGGGCCAGACATGGACGCTGACAGTAGGTGGGAAATCATGAGGAGGGGGGGTGCAGGATGCTACCGGCACCTGCGCAAGAGTAAGATGAAAATGCAGTAGGGCCCAAAAACCCTGCTGGTGGACCAGGGAGGTTCAGGAGGTGGTGAGGGGAAAGAAAGTGGCCTATAGGCAATTCAAGTGCTCAAGGAGCGAAAGGGACAGAGTGGAGTATGAGCTGATGGCCAGAAGGGCCACTAGGGTGGTGAGGGTGGCTAAGGCAAGGAAGGAGCAGAAACTGGCCAGGGAAATTAGGAGAGGGAACAAGGGGTTCTTTAGATACATTATACATTGGGGAAAATGAATGGTGAAGGGGCAGATTAGCAGGATTAAAACAGGGAAGGGATGGGCACAAGACTCGAGGGAGCAGGCTGAGGTACTAAATGAGTACTTCGCCTCAGTTTTCACCAAGGAAAATGGGGGGGCTGCAACATACATGGGAAGAGATGGTGAAACTGAGGAGGGGGGCCCTTACCAATTGGCAGGTCTGGGGGGGCATCATTGGCAGGTGGGGGGAAGGCAAAGCAGGGGAATGAGGTAGCAGAGGTGGAAATCATGGCAGAAAGAGTGAGGGAAGCCCTTGGGTCCCTTAAGATGGAGAAAGCACCAAGGCCAGATAAATTACATCCCAGAGTGCTGAAGGAACTGGTGGATGTCCTGGCGGAGCTCTTCAGCATTTCTCTGAGGACAGGGTGGGTGCCCCAGGACTGGAAGGTGGTGCATATAGTGCCTATCCACAAGGAGGGATCAAGGGAGGTGGCAGGAGAGTACAGGCCCATCAGCCTGACATCGGTGGTGGGCAAGGTGATGGAGGGCATTGTCAAGGAGAGACTAGGGGTGGACCTGGAAAAGTTGGGGTGCCTGGACAATAGACAGCATGGATTTGTCCCAGGGAAATTGTGTCAGACAAACCTTGTGGAGCTCTATGACTGGGTGACGAGTGCCTTGGACCTGGGTAGACCAGTGGATGTCCTCTTTCTTGACTTCAGCAAGGCGTTTGACTCTGTTCCTCAAAGGGGCCCATTGGATAATCTGGGAGAAATGGGGGTGGGGAACCAGATGATCAGATGGATAGAAAATTGGCTCCAGAGGGTCGTGCTTGGAGGGATAGTCTCATCCCCAAGGAGGGTCATTAGTGGAGTCCCTCAGGGATCGGTCTTTGGGCCCCTCCTGTTCAATGCCTACATTTCTGACATAAGGAAGGGCATCAGGAGTGAGATGAGTCTCTTTGTGGATGACTCAAAACTAGGGGCGGTGGTGGATGGGGAGGAGGGGAGGGTGACCCTACAGGGGGACCTGGAGGCTCTGGAAAGGTGGTCTAGAAAGCAGAAGCTGAAGTTCAATGTAGGAAAATGCAAGGTACTGCACCTGGGAGCCAGAAACCTGGGCCAAGTGTACACCTTTGGGGGGGGGGTGCTACAAGTGTCGATGGCTGAGAGGGACCTGGGGGTGGTGGTGGCTGTCAAGATGAACAACTTGGAGACTTGTAGGAGGGCAGCGGCAAAGGCCAACAGGATGCTTGGATGCATCGCTAGGGGGCTCACCTCCAGAAGGAGGGAAGTGATACTCCCACTGTATGACTACTTGGTGAGGCCGTACCTCGAGTACTGCATGCAGTTTTGGAGGCCACATTTAAAGATGGACATTGAACTCCTGGAGAGGGTCCAGAGGAGGGCAACCAAAATGATTTGGGACTGGGGGATAGGACCTATGGGGAGAGGCTTGATGAGCAAAATATGTACACATTGGAAGAGAGAAGGGACTGGGGGGGACATGATAGAGGTCTTCAGGTACATGAAGGGGGGAATAGGGGAGGAGCAGTCAGGGTGCTCCGAGGAAGGAGGGGGGTAACTAGAGGGCATGGGTGAAAGCTGGAGGAGGGGAGATTCAGGGGAGAAAGAAGGAGGTGCTACTTCACTGAGAGGGTGGTGGAGCCATGGAATGCACTGCCCAGGGGGCTAGTGGAGGCAGAAACGGTGGAGGGGTTCAAGAGGGGGTGGGACAGGTACAGGAGAAGGGTTCTGGAAGCAAAAACCAGTGCAGCGAAAATATCCAGGACTGGGAAGGCAGAAGCCAGAGAGGGAGAGGGGGCAGCAAGGTCAGCTTTCAGGGTGGGGGCTGACCAAACGAGCAGACACGAAAGACCGTTAGGCCTATTCTGCTGGCATGTTAGTATGTTAGTAAAATGGAGTTCTTGAAAATCATAGCAGTTGAGGTTTACAGCCCAATAGTCTCTTTAGTATTTAGTTATCTTGCTTGTTACAAACACCTTGTTATTAAGCACTTGCCTTTTCTGGCTGAATGTTTTTAGAAGATAAAGTGACCACTGTGGTATTCCTTGCAATCATGTTCTCTGTGCAGAGGTGAGTCAGCCTGTTTCCAGCCTTCTAGATTGTCTCTTTAGTACTGTGATTGGAATTAGGCTGCTCCCTAATGAGTTGTTTTATTTCTTTTATACTGAGGCTGGCTGAGCTGCAGCATTCCTTGTTTTCTAGCCACTTTCAGTCCTGAAAATTTCAGATTCGAAAACAAAATTATCTGAGCTGTAGGCAAGTTCAAAGAAAAATCCCAGCAAAGTCAGTGAGAGAAAACATGTTTTTATTCACATTTCCATAACTCAGAAACCACAGATCTGATCACAATGTAACTTGCCACATTAAGAGACCTACCCTATAGGACTGTGCATATCAAATTATATGCAAATCTGTTGAATAGTTCCAAAGTTATTAAAGTGCACTATTTCCAGTTTAACATTGAAATGCCTACTCAACTCTACCTAGAAGAGTGTGATCGTGCCCCTATAATATTATATTATATACTGTATATATATATATATATATTCTTTGCAGAAAACTACATTAATGCATCAGTTAGTGTTGATATCAAACCTTACAAAGGAGGGAAAACAAGGCATTAGGGTTTCCAACCCTAACACCCCACCCCCACCCTGCACACACCAACAAGCATCAGGGGTGTGCCCTGGTGTCGTCAGCCATAACGCTCACCCCATTCCACAAGAAAATAAGCTGAGATATGTACTGTATAGGAGAATGGGGTGGGCATTATGGCTGATGACCAAGGCACACCCCCAGTGCTTGTTGGTGTGTGCAGAGTGGGAGTGGGGTGTTAGGGTTGGACACCCTAATGCCTTGTTTTCCCTCCTTTGTAAGGTTTGATATCAACACTAACTGATGCATTAATGTAGTTTTCTGCAAAGAATTTCCTTACTTTTTGAGACAGTGTAATCATAGCCTTTTTTGTCTGTGGGAGTGCAGTTCCCTTTGGGCCCTGCACTCCCATCCCTCCATAGATGCATTTACGTATGTCACTGTGAAAGGGCCCTGCACTGCAATTTATAGTACAACAGTGACCAAACTGCCAGCATAGCCATCTTATTACCCCCACCACATGTACCTGGTATCACAGGTGCAAAAACACATTTTGGTCAGGATTTGAAAAATGACAGTTGTGACACATGAGGTGGGGTAATAAGAAGTGTATGTTGAAAATCTGAGGACAGTGTCTTTGAAATTTCCAAAAGTTACAAGTATGCATAGCGAACTTGCAACAAATAGTCATAACTTTGCCATTTTTACTTATTCTGACCCCAAATTTTCAGCATAGTCTTCGTAAGACCCCACCTCATGAACTATAGGACTGCCATTATACAAATCCCATCCAAAAGGTGACTTCACCAAATGACTGCAAAATTACCTATCAGGCAGGAGTTGCATAATGAAAGTCATATTGTGCGTGAAGTGGGGTCCTCAAAAGGCTATGTTGAAAATTTGGTGTTAAAATATGAAAAAAATGGCAAGGTTATGCACCAAAGTTGAAAATCCCATTGAAATACATTGATTTCCCATATGAAAAAAGATTTTTTTTTTCATGAGTCGTCATACGGAACAAGATCTTTCATATGACACCAATATGAAAAAATAATTTCAATGTTAAATAAAACATATTTTAGGGGCATTTATTGAGCAGTAAAGTACAAAATGCACTTAAGGGGGGGTCATAATAATAAGCAAGCTACATGTGTTGGTTCATCCCCAGAATATCATTTCTGGGGTTTTCAAAATTTGAATTTCTCAGGCAACACTAAGAACAAGATGGTGGCCATATGAAAAAGGAATTTTCCCATACAAAACAGGATTCCTTTTTCATTTCATACTGCTCTGTTTTAGTGCTTACTGAGCATGCAAAGAAATAATTTTTTTCACCATTTTAAAATACAATAACTTAAAAGCTGCTTATTATTATTTTTTTTTTTTACAAAGTAAGATGTCATCGTATAGTATAGGATAACTCGGTAGCGGTAGTATAGTTATTTTATAATAATATAATGTGTTATATTAAGTGAAAGCATACACTTTTACTTGTATTTTGACAGTAAGAATCCATGGGGATGGGCACATCTGTGGGCTAGTCCCTTTTTGCACTGGAAATTTTAGACCAAGATTCCAAACCGTCTGGGCTGTAGGCAAGATCAAAGAAAAATCCCAGCAATGTCAATGAGTGACAAAATGTTTTTTTACCTATTCAGAACTTGGGAAACCACACATCCAACCTGAATGTAACTTGTCACATCCAGAGATCTACCATGAGTGACAGTGCATGACAATTTTCATAGATATCCGTTGAACAGTTGCAAAGTTAATAAAGTACAAATGTTTGAGTTCAACATTCAAGTGCCTACTCAACCCAACTATATATTTCTTTAATAATGTATGGTAGAACGTTGTTATAGGTAGAAATCTACCTTTTTATAACAATGTTTTACCATCAATGTGACAACACGATGTTAACCCATCGATGTGATGTACCATCGATGGGTTAACAACCAGGAAAAGTCTAGGCATGCGCACAGCTGGATTGGACGGCCTTGAAATGGCCACGGCGGTGAGAGCAGAACAGTGGGGACATAAAAAAACAGCAGTAAGGAACTGCTTTCTTTTCTAAAAAAATGAACTGGTACCATACACTATAAAAGCTAATGTATGGTACATCTATGGGTAACCGTTTTGTTAACCAATCTCGAGGTTGCCATGGTGACGTAAACCTCTCGAGCTTCACTCTCGAGGTTTACATGGTCGCCCTTTCAACCTCTCCATGGTTAACGAAACGGTTAACCATCGATGACCATACATTATCCTCTATTTTACATATGGATATCTCTCTAGATATACTGTACAGCGAAAAATACATTAATGAATTAGACTTTAAGGTTGCCACCTTAGCTTTTAAAGTAAGGAAATGTGGTGTTAGGTATGCAGTGCTAACTCAGCATCTAATTACTCCTTATGTTGAGTTTTATGAATGATAATTGGCTGAAAGACAGTCATACAAATCAGATAAATGTAATTAGTGCAGATTTCCATTATTAATTTGGTTATATTATTATTTTGGAGTTTTTTTACATGGAAGTGTTTTACTTTCATATACGATACTTGGTAATATACATATATTAAGACTGGAATTGTACTGTTTTTTATACTGATCATGTTTAGATTTGCATTTTTTTTTTCTTAACTCTTTCTAGCTCTGCTGGGCCTCAGAGAACTCTCTCAGGCATCCACTCACCCCAGTTCTACCTCCGGGCCTGAAACTCTCCCACTTCCTGGCACCAGCCTGGCTATCCCCTCAGCTCCTCCTGAGGTGGGGCTTCCCTATCCTCCCAGGGCTCTCTATCTGGAAATTCGGGCTGGGCTGGGTTCTGCCCAGGAGCTGGATGATTCTGGCCAGTGGAGTGTGGCTGCAGGGGTGGTGCTGTCGCGGTCCCCCACCCTCTGCACCCTCCCCAGCATAACTTGGACATGCAATGCTACCAGGCAAGCCCACCACAGTTCCACATCCCTCTAACAAGCTCTGCATGTTGCAGTGCCTCCAGTAGCCACCAGAGGCCAATGTGGTGCTGGGCATAGCCTGGATGCCCCCGAGACAGGAGAGCAGTCCTCCGGATGCTTGATCCTCTCTCTCCCCTGCCGATCCCTTGTGGCCCAAGCTCATCCCGAACCTGGGTCACTGGCATGGCATGAGATGTGGTGTCCAGCGCCTTAACCCTCAGTCCCACTGGGCCGGCATTAGATTTGCATTATGAATGCGTATTTACTTTCTACACGTAATTGTTAGTTATTTTAAGAAATAGTACTTTGTTATGTATACTGCACACTGTATTTAATATAATATAATATTGTATGTACCAATTGCTACTCTTTCAATTAGTTTAATATATCTTTTTTTATACAAGAACTAGTTAAAGCTTCATTACTAATATTATTTAATAGTTATGTACGGTAAATATTCATTTTAATTAACTTAATTTTGGAGTACACATTTTATAGTATTGTATATGCTTTATTTATAACCATAAACAATTTATGGTTCAAAGATTTAATAGCTTTATTATTGAGAAGTAAGTAATTTTGTATATTGTGCAAATAAATCATTTCATGTCAATACGAATGGGTGTGGAAATGGTATTAACTCAAGTAATAGAATTTTCATACAATTACAAAGGATATGTACATAGCAAAAATTAAAGAAAGTATATAATTGATGGCTTCCATTTTTTTCAATGTAAAAATTCGTGAGTTAAATACCGTAACACCTGAGTAGGTGTTACGGCATTCACGCGTTCTTTTCCCCTACGAATGCGCTCGAGACACTGAACAAACACAGCTTGAGCTTAAAACACTCCATTTCTCTTCACACTTTACTGACCACAAAAACCTCGGGCTGCTTCTTCAGCATGTCGGGAGGCGGGAGGTGTTCTCACAGTGGGAGGGAGTAAAATGGAAGTTGGCGATGCGAGGGACAGCCTGAGGGCCTTACATGGCCGACAGCCATACGGGCGCGATGTGGCTCTTCAGTGCTGCTGACAGGGGACCCAGTTTAAACTAAACCTCTAAAAGAAAAAAGTCACCCTTCAATTATAAATAACAAAATAAGGGGTGCAGTGTGTTTTACTTGAATTTACACGCTCCCTTATATTGGATAGCTAATAAACCCCTCGGGCTTCGCCCTCGGGGTTTATGTGCTATCTAACAACTCGGGAGTGTGTAAATTTTTGTGACACACTGCACCCCGTACTTTATCCTATATGTAGTACAATGAAATAATAAACAAGAATCATGTAAATGTATTAATGAACATTTCTGAAAAATGATGTTACATAAAATATGTGTAGATATTTATTGTACTCCATAAAAACAAAATTGAAACTTACATAACTTGCAAAATTATGTACATGAGGTAAGGAGGCACAGTTGGATGCTGAGTTAGCGTTGTATACCATAACACCACATTTCCATACTTTAAACACTAATGTAGCAATCCTAACTCGTTAATGTATTTTTTGCTGTTAATTTCCTTAATTGTTTTAGAAGTCTGATAAGTCACTTGAATAATAATTGTAAATATAAAAACTACCACACAGAACTGGCAAATAAGGACATTAACACTACAATACATGTTTATGTGTGTATTCCCCTATTGCCACACCCCACATGTGTGCGAAGAGCTGTGCTCCTCCACCCCATCCCCATGGATTCTTACTGTCAAAATACAAGTAGACATGTATGCTTTCACTTAATATAACACAGTTATAAAATAACTATACTACCGCTACCGCGTTATACTATGCTATATGATGACATCTTACTTTGAAGTACGATTGCTGATATTTATGTTACACATTTACAGAATTTACATATTATAACTAAATATGGGAGTTAGAGGGTATGGGTGGGACTATGGGTTGCTGCAGAAAATGGAACTTGGGGTTGGGAAATACTTTTTGCACTTTCTTTGGCCATACAGATACGGTTCGTATAGGGTTTCAGTTTGAAAGGGTTTTTTTAACATGGTATGTAACTATCGAACTTCCATGTATCTTTGCTGTCACTTACCATTGTCAATATAGTGATTACAGTTGCAATTGGGTTTGGGGCTTAGGAGGTGAAGGTACGAGTACATGGTTTAGGAAGTAGGCTTGGAGGTATGAGCTGTTGATAAAGGCAGTTGAGGTTGACATATGTTGTGCGCAGTTTATTCATTCACAGAGATATGGTTATGATAGAGGTTTTAGTTGGAATGGGAGAATTTAATAAGCAATGGTCAAATTATCGAAGTTCGATCTATCTTTGCTATCACTTAGCAAAGTTTGTTTTATGTTCAATATAACATGGCAGATTGCAGTTTGATTTTTTTAAATGCTACATAGACATAACAAAGTTTGATGCAGCTTTACTGTAGGAGTGAACTGAAGGTGGCCTTAAAAACCAAAATGGCTGAGCTGCAACACAGAATATTCAAAACAGCAGCATGGAAATGGAGCTCAAACCACTTGGAAACACAAACAAACCTTACAAGGTTAAACTGCCCTATTCAAAAGAAGCAGATTATTGAAATTTGAAACAAAACCAGACTCCATACACCAAATGTTTTCGAGCAACTACTGCTCTTTGTCAAGACATCTTGAAAAAGAGCAGTAGTTGCTTGAAAATGTTTGGTAGTATGTGGTGTTTGGCTCCATTTTAAATTTCAATAAAGTAAGGTTTGTTTGTGTTTGAGTGGTTTGAGCTCCATTTCCATGCTGCTGTTTTGATTACTGTAAGAGTCCACATGTACACATACACAATAAAGCATGACCTGTTACTTATATAACAGCATAAAGGTTATTAATAAAAAGAGGGCTTAGGACTGGGGAAGGTGATCACTGTTTGCCTATACAGATATGTGGTCACTATATTGATTCCAGTTCAAAGTGTGATTTTAAAATCCTAAGTTCGACCAGCAATGCCTAGTGTGCTAAACATCTGTGCAACACACAGTTCCAAACCAAGCAACAAGTTTGACCTTCAATCCCTAGTCATGCTAAACATCGATTTTTCCCATAGGAAATAATGGGAAACAAAATGTAAAAAAAATAACTAACAAAATAATATATTATGTCAAAAGCTTCAAAAGGCACCTCTGTGAATGAACACCCTTCTACTTGGAACAACCTAAACCTAAACTTTAAATGTGTTTACGAGATTCAGTGGGACAAAAAAGTAGCCAAACTGGCAAACCTTTATTTTCAGCCCCCCATCTTAAAAATGGCTGTACCGATTTTAACAAATTTTGGCAGATTCAAAGAACTACCCAAGGTGACACAACATACCAAATTTCATACACATATCTCAAACCATTACAAACTTATAAATGTGCCAAATTACCCAGTAACATTAAATGCCCTCATCAACCCTAAATATACTGCCACTGCTGCATTAATATAATATATTATATATGCATATAATATTTTATATATATATATATATAGATAGATAGATAGATAGATATAGAATGGGCAAGACAAATCACTGAAAATGCTTTCTCCTAATTAGACAAAACACAGCACAGGACCATGCTTTATCCCACAATGAATGCACACCTGTATTTGTTTCTATTTTTCACCCCCCCACAAAACAATTTTGTGCTGTTGTGCTCTGACATATGCACACCTGGGGTGGTTGAATGCACTTGGCCTGCAGCCTTATGCCTCACAATACATCCCAAAGTGTGCCTACATCTGAGCATAATTACATGCTTTATAGTGGATTATCTGTTGCTTATAATGGATAATTTACTACAGGTCACGTGGTTGTGATCCAATATATGCATGCTTTGGTGTGTGCCATGAGGAACAAGGATGCAGGCCGAGTGCATTCAGCCACCCACAGCATGTGTATATCACAGTATGACTGCATGTCCTGTAGTGGATCGTCTGTTTTATAAAATGGCCAATTATTGCTTTTTGGGGAAGGGGATAGAAAGAAGTGCGGATGTGAAGTCATTGTGGGATAATGCACGGTCATGTGGTATGCACATGGCCTCATGCCTCCCAACACATACTGAGGGGTGCATATATCAGAGCATGACAGCATGCCCTGTAGTGTCTGTTTGTCTTATGTATATGTATTTTAGTTGGGTGGTGGTGCCAATAGTTACGGTTGAGTAAAGGGTTCAATGTTAAACCCCAATATTTGCACCTGAATAACTATGGTGGCTTTTGACAAAACAGCCCAAAGTTTAGCTTGCGTGGTCTGGCTGGCACAGTCTCAAGATGTGAAATGTTCTGTGACAGCATTTTGTACAGTTTCCAAAATACGGAAAATCATTTTTAATGAATTATGGTGTTTTTTCAAGTACTTAATACACTATTTGCTCTCATGCACAGCCTAGATGGCATGGAATTGTTTCACAAAAGTTTCAGAATAGAAGCAGCCTGTGCCAAGGCAGTGCCTTTTGAAGGTTTTATGAATCAATATTGAACAACCCCAGAGTTCTGAAGATTTTAAGTTTTATTCTGAGCATTGTCAGTAGGATTTTTGGATGAGCCTCTGATACAGACAATAAAAAACATTGTTCGTGAGGGTTTATCATTCACAAAATTAGTAATTTATTGTTCATGAGGAAAACATATCATTCGTGATAGCCTCCATCTTGTTTTTCATTTCTACTAAAAAAACTGAGAAAATACTTAAAAATAATGCATTAAAAAACCTGATCCTAGGTAAACAGGACCTGTTTAATTTCTGGTGTTAGATTTTTGGACATAATGTTTCCGGGCACCTGAAAATACTGGGTACCCAGCTTAGCAAGAGGAACCATTCACCTGAATTCTCTGTATGAGAACTGCATACTTTCTTGATTTCTGCATTTACCGATGATGTGGTACTACTGTTTTGAGTAGTAGCAGTGAGCCAGCAGTCTAGTCAACTGATGTTCTCATTTCATCTTGTCCATCTGTTTGTCTGTCTATCTCTCTGTCTGTCTGTCTCATTCATATCTATTTATCTAGCTATCTACCTGTCCTGTCTCACCATATTAAGTGAACTGGGGTGCCCATCCCAGGTACCACTACATTTCTGCCCCTGGTCACCTGCCTCCCCCAGTATATACAATATTAGGAAACTAGGGGTGCTCACCCCAGTACTGCTTCTTTCTACCCCTTCCCCTCAAGATCACCCCCCCAAAAAATTAGGTGGCAGTACTGGGGTGCCCACCCCCGCTGCCACTGAAGATTATCTTGACAAAGTGGTGCCAAATCCCCAGTGCCAGCTTGGGTCCACCTGTAAATAAATAAAACCATTCTTTGTTGATTTTTTTGCATTATGAACTTGTAACGTAGAAAATGGTCCCTCGAGGATCTGACCCCCACACACCCACCCTCCCTACCCTGATCCCCACTCAGCACCCACCTCCCTACACTCCCCACATACCCTTACTCACCTAAAAGTGTTCCATGCATAGATCCAGTGTCCAATTGAAAAGACATCTTGCTGTTGGAACCAGTGACTGATATGAGAAAACAAGGTCTATCTGTTTAATGTATTTGAATGTGTTTTGAACTTTTACTCATAACTTTGTCATTTGTCAATATTTTTACACCAAATTTTCAGCATTTCCCTTTGGGGACCACACCTCATGGACTAAGTAGGCAGGATTTTTTAAATGCATCCCGTAGGTGGGATTTGGACATTTTCCCCAACCAGGTTCATGATGTGCGGTCATGAGACTACGTTGAAAATTTTGTAAAAAAAAATATATTAAAATTTCTAAGTTATGAGTGAACATTGAAGTATTTCAATGTTCACTCATAACTTTGCTGATTTTCAATATTGTTCCACCAAACTTTCAACATGGCCTTTTAGGATCCCACTTCATGAACAACATACTGTAGGTGACATTTTTCAAATCTGGGCCAAAAGGTGATTTCACAGTTGCTTCAAAAAATCATGATTTGGCCAAGATTTTAACATTTTTACCTACCTTATTCATGAGGTGGGGTCATAAGAAGACTATGTTGAAAATTTGGAGGAAAAATATGGTAAAATGACTAGGGTATGAATGAACATTGAAATATTTCAATGTTCACTCATAACTTCACTTATTTTCAATATTTTGACACTAATCTTTCAACATAGCCATTTTTTCACACCACCTCATAAATGTGTCAGGAGACATTTTTCAAATCCTGGCCAAAATGTATTTTCACACTTGTGGTGTGAAGTGATGTTTTGGCCAGTATTCTATAAATGCCACATATGTTACATAGAAACAAATAAATTGTTAGTAGATAAGAACTAGTCTGCTTATAAGGGAGATTCATAAAATGGCTGTCTTTAACATTTGCTGTACAAAATTAAATAAAAATTAAGAAACATGTTTAGTGCCAGCCTTTACTCCAGCAAGTAGTACTTTGTGATACTGTGCAAGTGAGCAGAGTTTGAGCCAAGCTCAGTGAACCAACTGGATGGGCTGAGGCTGGGGCGGTGGAACTGTCATGTGGCATCACTACCCCAGCCAAGGAAGAGGAGGTGCAGGGTTGCCAGCATTGGCCTAAGTACCATATAGTGAAGAGAAATTTTCTCTTGGCACAAGGCCCTGCACCTCTATATCTGTGGCTGCCAAAGGATCCTGTGCTTTGGTAGACTGATGGACTCTTTGCCCTGTGTGTCTGTATCTGTAGCCAGATAGAAGTGCAGGGTCCTTGTAACCCACCAGACAGCCCCACAAATCCTTGACATCTGTTGCCACACAGAAGTGCAGGGATCAGAAGGGTTCTGCATTTCTGCAGATGGATGGACTCTTCCCTTAGCACAGGGCCCAGAGGGCCCAGCATGTCAATTTTACTATCTCAAAAAGAAAGGAAAGTCTTTGCAAAAAACTGTAATGCACCAGTTAGGGTTTAACTGAACACCACAAAAGTAGGGAAATGTGGTGTTAGGGCTTCCAACCCCAACTGTCCCCTCAATCAGCAAGAGGACAAGACTACAGAAGCAGCAACAGACAGCCATCGTTAAGACAAACATACAATTCAAAATTCCAGATGACACAAATGCAGTACCACTGAAGAGCCAACTTTGTGGATTTGTATCTGTGGCTGCATACGGGCTTATGCTTATGCAACCACACCTGTGTGTGTATATCATAAAGTTTGCATAAATACTGTGTCTACAGAACGCAGGCCCAATTTGGGCCTGTGCTTCAGCATGCAAAAATACTGTTGCAATGTGGGTATTATGGTTTCAGCAGCATATCGGTACATTTTTAAAGAGGGTAGCATTTTCCTCCAAAGAGTTAAATGTTACCTTTGAAAGCACAGATTAGGTGAAAACATTTACCTTTTGCTGGTCTAAGAGGGCAGTAGGTGCAGAAACAGTTGTACTGTATGTTGTGTGTTTTATGTTGTTTTTCTTACCTGATGATGGCTGTCTGTGGTTGCTTGTGCGGTCTTGTCCTTTTGCTGCTTGGGGTGGGGGTTAGGCTGGAAACCATGACACCACATTTCCCTACCTTTCCTTACAGAAATATAAGTGTGCTGTGTACATGCAGAATACATGCCACATGCTTAATTGTGCAATGTTTGCATGCCGTTCACATACACAAAGTGAACCTGTGCGAACTAGATCTAAAAAGCAAATCAGGTTTTTATGCTGCAAGCTTGACAAGTATGCTGCAGGTAAGCTGGTTTGAACATCTTCCAAAAATGACATCAGGTTCAGGTGTTACATGCTTGACATGAGTGCAGCAGTTAAGCTAGTGTGAATATCATTTAAACATCACATCAGGTTCACATGCTGCATGGAGGCATGAAGACCTGGGTTTGAATCTTATCTAAAAAGACACATCACTTTTTATTTCTTATACTACTGCTAGGAATTAGTAATTAAAATTAATTTTTATTTGAACTCCCATAAAAATTAGGTAAACTCATTAATTCTCATCCTTTTGCAAGTTGTTTAATTGTTTTTCATTTTTGTCATTAAATAGCCATTAATTTGTAAAGTATTGTTTGCTTACTGCATTAAATGCCTGGAATATAGCTAGTCAACATTTCCAGATGTATGAAGAGGGGCCTCTGTTTTGTGAAGCCTATCCTTTTTTTTTGGACCATGCAAATCCCTTATGCATATTTAAGTGCGACAAATGTGTTTCTCCATGACTGTTTTAGCTCCCTTACTTTCCCTTTGTCATTCAGTATTGAGCAGCTACACTATGGCCATGCTCACCACTCTTTGTGCTGAGTAGGGTCTTGGAAGCATGCACCATATCTCACATTTTATCAATGAAATGAGGGCCATGGACACTCAAAATGAGGGACAATGAGGGACACTAACCCACATGATGATCAGGACACATCATGAAACATGGAGATACAGTACCTCAGAACACAATGGAAACCATTGCATTAGCACCTGAGAATAAATTTCTACAATTAAGCAGCGGTGCCATTTAGGTAGGGTGGGGAGGGCAGTTGCTCCCCTCCCCCCAGTATTTAGGTTGTTCTTATGGTGTGGTAATAATGGCTTTAAATTTGGATTTAATCTTTTGCACAATAAGTGCCCACCTGGCCTGTGTGTGCTCATGCTGCAGGTACTCAGACTCAACTGTGTCTGTATTGTGTTGTCCATTCTCTCCACTTACTAGCAGCGGCACAATCACATGCAATGTGAATGAGCTCCAGCCAAGAAACAGCACATGATCCTTGCAAGTGTGACACTGTCTTTCCCACCACAGAGTAAACAGACTGCACACTACAGCTTGGAGGAGTCAGTGAGCACTGAATTCTCAATAGCAGTGTTGTGGCAGTGTATTTTTGTTGTTGTCCTCTTAGTGAGTCTTCATCTCCCCTGGTGGCTGATGAGGCAGAGAATGTGCTAGAATCTAGCCCAAGACTAGGCTACCTACTTACTCTACTAAGCTCGCCTTGTAAAACAAGCAGCACAGACCCCCACAGCAGCAAGCTAGTCATAGCAGCAGTGGTGACAGTGGTGTGGGTGGCCTTCATAGGCCTTGATCTGTGCAGAGCAGCAGCAGTCACAGCAGCAACCAAGCAAGAAGCAAGCAACCCAGGTCGGGCAGATTCGAATGGTGAGGTGACTTGGTCACAGACAATTCTGGGGACCTGTGATGGTCAGTTCTAGCATCCAGCTTCTGGCAAAGGAGAGAGGGGGAGCAGACTGAAAACTGGGCTGGTGACACTATGCCAGGCTGCAGGTTCTGGCCATAGGGTCAGGTAAGTAAAAGTAAATAATTCTTTTACAGAGGGATTGGGGAAGATGGAAGGACTGAAATATTGATGTGTTTTTCATGTTTTGTCACCTTTGGGTGGCTTCATGACCCATAGGGGATGGGTACTGAATGGAATGGAGTCATGGAGAAAAATAGGGACAAAATTATTTTTTGGGGAAGGGCAGAACTTCAGCCAGGAAAAAAAATGACAAGTAACTGGGTGGTTTTAAGCCCAAATCTGATGCACTGCTCCAGGATATATTCAGATACATCGAATACATTCAAATTTTCATGATTTGCATATCACATTTCAGTCAAACCAAATAAGTTGTGCCTTTTAGAGATGTTACAGGTATTCCAGAGCTGTCTCTTGCATTCATGTACAGTTGAGCGGTATGGTATGCACAGACTACTGGAGCCCCACTATAGTCAGGCTTATGCCCTTCCAAGTGAGGTTGGCTTCCACATCCCCATGATCAGGCACATTATGACAAAGGGCAAAGGAGACTGCAGGGGTGTGCACCATTGAAATGAATGGGGGTATTTTTAATTACCATTTTAACTTTATTGATGAAGAGTTGGAGACTAATGAAGATCACCACTAGACTAACAAGGGCCTTGTTAGTAGAATGCTGGCCTTCATTATTCTCCAACTCACCATCATAACATATAAAATAGTAATAGAAAATAACTCCATTAATCTCAAGGTGTATGCCCCAGCACTCTGACTAGAGATGCAGTGAATTATTAATCCGCCCGCGAAGTGGACACTTTGCGTCCGCGGATCACAACAGTGGGACCTGTAAAGTGCTCACTCATTACCACTTTATGCCCTCATTATGCCTTAACCGGCGCAAGGAGAAATGAGAAGAAAATAGGCACATCACATGGCCTGCAGTACTGTAAGTCACAGGCTTTAGCCAGGCAGGAAGGAAGTGAGTCAGAGAAGCAGTTTCACTTTCTCCTTTGCATTTGTACATGGAGAAAGCAAAATTGTGAGAGGAGTTTGCTTGGCTTTCATTTCTTGTTACTGCCAGAACAATCAAACAGCTTTTTTATAAGCTATTTTATTTAGTGTTTGTATTGTCTTAGTGTTTTTTTGGTTAGTGAATTTTTTTGTATAAGTTTTGTTTTTGTTTTGTGTGTGACTGACTGTGTGTGTGTGTACACATGTGTGTGTGTGTGTCCACTGTCTGTGTGTGTGGTCCCGTGGACTCAGGAGGATGGCGGATCACGTTGGAATTGGAGAAGGCGAGTCACTGGCCTGTGGGTGCGTTAGGAGGAGAGGAATGTGGACCCATGGGGGGCCGGGCAGTCGTGTGATGTTGGACCGCTCCAGACTCCTGGCCAGTGTTGCTTCCCCCGTGGAAGCAAGAGGAGCAGAAGCAGCAGCAGCAGCAGCAGCACCAAATCCACCAGTGGCTGTTGCATATCAACCTTCTCCGCCACCACCACTAGCAACAGCTGTTGGGGCTCCAGCAGCACCCCTCCACCACCTCCACAGCCATAGGAGGTGGCCCCAGCAATTGTGTGTGGTAGTGGGACTCGTGCCTGATAAGTGCGTACTCTGTCTGGTCCCTTCCACAGCTCCCCAGTGTGGGAGTTTTTTAATTGTGTGGGGGGAGAGAGCACAGTGGTGGAGTGCCGTGTGTATGGTGTGCTGGTGTGCAGTGGGCCCCCTGGGACATATTTGGGTACTGGTGGCCAGAACACCCACATGCTTAAACACCAAAGGGCAGAGTGGCAGGCTGCCACCGAAGGGGCCAGGCGTCCACCTGCAGTAGACCCCGGCACAGTCCCTGTAAGCTAGTCTGACCTCGTCCTGGTGTGGGCAGCACTGGAGGAAAACAATACACGTTTCAGTACTTTGGAGCAGCAGGTACCAGAGTGGAAGCACAGCAGCAGCAAATACTTTCAGTGCTGCACCTGCTGCTGGACCACCACGGCATCCCACGACCATAGTAAGTCTGGATATTGTTTTCGCCCCCCACCCCACCCCTGCCCCACCCTACTACTGTGTTGTACTTTTGTTGTGTGTTTTTTGTTTGTTATTATTAAATTATACACATTTTCCCTTCCAGGGGAATCTTTCTTGCACTACATAGTGCAATACATTTTTTTGAAAACCAGGCGTAAATGCATTACAGTGAGTCACTTGATGGAGGCATTACCATTCGGAAAATCTGCCCACATTCTGCCTCCCTTCTCAGCAACATTAGGACGTGATGGCAGGGAGAGCGAGTGTGCGTGCTCCTTGCAGTGAATATCAGATTGTGAAGTTTTCCGAATGTTTGTTTATGTTAATGGTCAGTTTGTGGTGAAATGTGTGGCCACATTTCCAGTAAGAAGAGCCTTGTTAATGGAAACATCCCACATTTCACCACAAAGTGAACCTTATAACATTAGGAAACATTGCTTGGGATAGCTGCCGGACATTCACTATAGTGGAGCATGCACCAGTGCTCCCCCCCTGGCATCACGTCCTAATGTTGCTGAGAAAGGGTGGCAGAATGTGGGTGGCTTTTCTGATTGGTAATTCCTCCATCATGCGACTCACTGTAATGAAATTATGGGTGGTTTTCACAGACATATATTGCACTCTGTGGAGCAAGAAATATTCCAGTTGTAGTAATGCCCCCACATATTAGTTTATGTGCATCACCATAACTATGTAATGTGGTGACTGCCTAAAGTAGCAGCGCAACAATCTGTTGATAACTCTGACCTATATTTTTTAATGGTTTGTTACAACTTCCTTTACTTACATCCTGACTGACTGGAATGGTACAATAATTTGCAGTAGGAGAGTGTGCTGTACTATTTTTTTTTTCATGTGTGAAATAATGAAAGGAGCATTCCTTTTAAATTGGTGCTACTGACAGTGAGTGTGACCAGGTCTTTGTCATCGTTTTCGTCTGATTTTCTCTCCATCACATCAAATAGTTGTCATATATCACTTCTGTTGTTAATTAACAGTTATGCATCAGTCAGTGTTTTATAGGACACCACGGAACAATAGTTATTGAAAAGCAGCTGCAAACAAATACAAAGCTGGTCGGAACAATATTGGAAGACATGCTCATTTTGTTTTCATACATGAAAAAAAGTAGGAGTAAGAGAAGCAGACAAATTGTGAGAAGAATCGTATCATTCAAGTCACTGACGACTCGGATGTAAGTAGTGGTTGCTGTGGCAATGTAAAGTAGCATAAAAAAGTACAGTTCAGAACTGTGAGGACATTCTTGCAATGCTGCTTTAATTGTAAAACTGTCACTATGACATCTTGACTATGAGCTCACAGCAACAATCACAGAACACACACAAGTGGCACAGAGTCCTCAGATTTTTTCTGCAGGCCCACAATGCATCCTCCTTGTGTGCAGAAAATTGACAAGTGGTAACGAAGTGAAATGAGACTGTTTCAGCACAAAGTCCCCCAGAATTAATGGCACACTCAGTCATGCGTACAGTGGTGGCACAGAGTCCCCAGATTTTTTCTGCAGGTCCACAACGCATCCTTCTTGTGTGCAGAAAATTGACAAGTGGTAACAAAGTGAAATGACACTTTCAGCACAGACAAAGTCCCCCAGAATTAATGGCGCACTCAGTCATGCGTGCAGTGGTGGCACAGAGTCCCCAGATTTTTTCTGCAGGCCCACAATGCATCCTCCTTGTGTGCAGAAAACTGACAAGTGGTAATGAACTGAAATGAGACTGTTTCAGCACATACCCCATTATAAAATGATGACTGTGAGGTTCGTGTTGCTGGTCCAATGTGTTGTGCGAGATGATTCCACCAAATGAAATGTGATCATCTCAACTTGATTGAAAGGTGCCCTTTGGCTGTACACTAATAGTAGCCTTGGTGAGTAGATCTATAGTTGTGTATTTTGTAGGTGATGAGAAGGGGGGGAGGTTTGAACTTGACGTGGACATGTACTCATGCTATTGTTCTGCATCACACAGGTGACTCAAACTGTTGGTGTGCACATTCCAGTGCTCAGTGACAATTATTTGCACTTATATTGGAAACGGCTAACTCTCAAGCACATGAAGGTAAGTATTTTTTTTGGGGGGGGATGGGGGAAATCATATTTTCAGTTTTGTCTGTAATGGTTTATTATTTTTTTACTTCTTCACAGATTTCACCAGCATCCTTCTGGAGTCCAGTTGTTAATGATGGTCATGGTCATCTAACGAAACAACTTCTGCGTGTTGCATGTGTGCCCAAGCTCAGGGGAGGGGTGTGCCTGATGTGAAGAACTTTTCTGGATAAGGCCACTTTGACAGAACAAAGCATCTCAAAGTTTCCTAAAAAAAGAAATGAATGACTTCTTACAAGTTACAACTTCATTGTTATGTGTCCCTCCCTGGTTCTCAAATCTCAATCCCTATAGTCAAGTTACATTTCAGAGACATCTTGTCAACTAACACAACCTGTTGTGTGCAGTATTTGCAGCAGTCTTAACAAAAAAATGAAACGGATGAAATAAAATCTTCATACTTACATGAATGGATTTCACATGGATATTATATTGGTTCCTCTCTGTACTGTACAGCTACAGCATCCTTCCCAATGAGAATTAGTGATGGAGCCAGTTTTTGTTCCCCTGTAAAAGAAACAAAAGAAATGTACTGTATGTGTTTTGCCACTGCGGCTCTGAAAAGCTACAGAAAGTGAAACATGCAACTTAAGGAAGTGAGGCAGCATAACACACATGAGTGCACATACTCACTTTATGGTTTAAATATTAAGAAGCTGGTGGTGGTGGAGCACTGGTGGTGGTGGTGGTCCATGGGGGCAGACAGACTCATGGTGGCAGCAGACTTGCATAACATCAGTCCCGGTGGTGGTGGTGGTTCGTGGGGGGCAGACAGACTCATGGTGGCAGACTTGCATAACATCAGTCCCGGTAGTGGTGGTGTTGGTCCGTGGGGGGCAGACAGACTCATGGTGGCAGACTTGCATAACATCAGTCTCGGTGGTGGTCCATGGGGGGCAGACAGACTTATGGTGGCAGACTTGGATAACATCAGTCCCGGTGGTGGTGGTGGTCCGTGGGGGCAGACAGACTCATGGTGGCAGACTTGGATAACATCAGTCCTGGTGGTGGTGGTGGTGGTGGTCCGTGGGGGGCAGACAGACTCATGGTGGCAGACTTGCATAACATCAGTCTCGGTGGTGGTCCATGGGGGGCAGACAGACTCATGGTGGCAGACTTGGATAACATCAGTCCCGGTGGTGGTGGTGGTCCGTGGGGGACAGACAGACTCATGGTGGCAGACTTGGATAACATCAGTCCCAGTGGTGGTGGTGGTCCATGGGGGCAGACAAACTCATGGTGGCAGACTTGAATAACATCAATTCCGGTGGTGGTGGTCCATGGGGGGTAGACAGACTCATGGTAACAGACTTGCATAACATCAGTCTCAGTGGTGGTGGTGGTCCGTGGGGGGAAGACAGACTCATGGTGGTACACTTGCATAACATCAGTCTCATTGGTGGTGGTCCGTGGGGGGCAGACAGACTCATGGTGGCAGACTTGCATAACATCAGTCCCGGTGGTGGTGGTGGTCCATGGGGGGCAGACAGACTCATGGTGGCAGACTTGGATAACATCAGTCCTGGTGGTGATGGTTCATGGGGGGAAGACAGACTCATGGTGGCAGACTTGGATAACATCAGTCCCGGTGGTGGTGGTGGTCCATGGGGGGCAGACAGACTCATGGTGGCAGACTTGCATAACATCAGTCCCGGTGGTGGTGGTGGTCTGTGTGAGACAGACAAACTCATGGTGGCAGACTTGGATAACATCAGTCCCGGTGGTGGTGGTTCGTGGGGGGCAGACAGACTCATGGTGACAGACTTGGATAACATAAGTCCCAGTGGTGGTGGTGGTCTGTGGGGGGCAGAGAGTCATGGTGGCAGACTTGCATAAGCATAACATAAGTCCCGGTGGTGGTGGTGGTAGTCCGGGTTGGGGGGGGCACACCACCTTTTAAATACTGCAGTTTAAACCTGCCAACATTAACCACATCATCCTCATTTAGAAAACTGCCCTCACAGTCATCGATGTCTGAAGTCTGACCACTGGGAAATTTTTTTCTCCATTGTGTTGTCATCTACATCAGTGGTGGGCCATTTCAGGCAGCCACTGCCAGTGCCACCAGGATGCTCCATTTCCACATCAGCAAGACCACTATGAATAGGCTGGGGTACAAATACCGAGGTTGCAGTCTGTGCTGGTATGTGCCTCTCATTCATTTTAATGAATGTTAGCAAACTAACATTTGCAGGAGACAAATTTGTCCGAAGATCCCTGACTATTGCACCTGCTGAGCTGAATACCCTCTCAACACTTACACTGGAGGGTGGGCATGTCAGGTACTTCAGTGCCACTGCAGTCAGCTCTGGCCATTCACTGACCTTTCCACTCCAGTACAAAAGAGGATCTTCACTTATTGTCAGATGCCTGTTTTCAGACAAATATGACTCCACAATTCTCTATGCCACAGTAAGTCCAATTGTTGATGCATCAGCCTGTTCTCCAGAATCATTTATTTCACAAATACCCACTTGGGACAAAGCCTCCCAAAGCAGGTTGACGCCACCCACTTTGGATAACAGACCACCTGGAACTACAGTCCCCCTACCCTTGCATGATATGCTTGCTGGTCCTACAGCTACACCTTCAGCTGGATTATGCTGCTGAGGTTTGCTTACCTTGGCATGTGACCTCTGTGCCCCATAAACCAAGCGCACCAGTTGACCACGGATATTTTTTTACCTGTTCAGGCCCTCCCTCCAGTACTGATGCAATTCCACATTTGTATCGTGGGTCCAGCATTGCAGCCATGGCAAAGTTGTCACTATGCTGAATGCTCACAATGTGACGATTCTGGTCAAATACTGTGAGCATGTGTTGCAGCAACATACTGCTACCACCGTCTCCGGCAACATCAAGGCTATGCTGTACATTCACCAATGTCTGCCTTAGTACCCGCAGCAGTGGAATTGATTAGCTAATGGAGGCAGACTTGCCACTCACTGTGTGGCATGTTCAAAAGACTGCAAAATTGTTATTACAGAGTCCATGAAGCGCCACTGTTCAGTCGTTATAGACATGGAGGCCCCAGAACTGTCACGGCTAGTGTGCATAACAAGATATTCTGAGATGGCTTTGTATTGTTCATACAACCTCTCTGCCATGTATAACGTGGAGTTCCATTGGGTGACAACTTCCAGCTTCAAGTGGTGCTGAGGCAGGCTGTTTTGTATCTGCAACTGCCACAGCTGGTCATGGGCCTTTCCAGATCTTGAAAAGTGAGAGCAGATGCGTCATGCAATGGTCAGCATTTCCTTTATATCAGGGTGCTACAGAAACTCCTGAACCACAAGATTTAAACAGTGGGCCATGCATGGAACATGAAAAAACACACCATTCATGATGCATTTCACCACATTTGACCCATTGTCACCTGCTGTGAACGCAGTTCTCAGGGACAGAGGGTTTAGCCATCTGCCAATTTCAGTCAGTACGATGTCCAACATGTTCTCACCAGTGTGTGAACAGGTCACACTGCACATAGCAATTGTTGCCTGCTGGCGAATGCCAGGAAGATTACTACCGTGACAATCCACCTTACTGCACTGATTATTCACACTACCAACATCACAAACAACCCCCGGCACCTGCGCCCAGTGTGCAGTTATACACAGATATGAACTCCCCGCTGTTTTGCCACTTATTCACATATCCATACTTAAATAGATGAATGGAGAGGAGGAATGTTGAAGGGCATGTCTTACTGAGTCGGAGACAGTGCGGAACAACTCGGGAACAGCACAGGTAGAAAAGTATGTCCTAGATTGGACTTTCCATTTTGGACAGGCACATGCAGCAAACCGTCAGAACCCAGAATTCTCCACAAAGGAGAAGGGCAAAAAATCAATTGCCAGCATTTCCGCTACAGCAGCATTAAGTTCATGTGACACTGTATGATTGGGGGAATACTTCAGTTTATGCGCTAAAACACTCTGTAATGTGGGCGGACTTAAACGTTTTACACGGGGTGTGCTGTTGGTCACAAATGGTTTTGCTCTGTGATGAATGGCATTGGCTGGGGTGGCGTGTGGACATTTGATGAAGACAGTTGCACGGGTGATGATGACAAACCCAGAAATGATGTTATTTTACCAGATTTGCCAACCGGGGTTGATGTACCGCTTGCACTAGATGTACTGCATTCACCACCACCACCACCACCACAAAAACTGCTACTCTCACCAGCACTGGACAACATTTCAAAGTCATTATGGTCCTCCACCTCATCATGCCTGTAGTAATCCGCTGCTCTTATTACCGCACTACTGCACACATTTAATTTCCTACTGGGCTTAACAGTCATGGAAGGGGATAACATGCTGGCTATGGCTGCTGGTGACACGGGTGAACGTCCCACTGTGGTATTAGCTGCCAGCTTGTGCTGGGTCCACACAGCCAAGTGCCTATTCTTAAGATGTGTATGCTGTCCTCCTGTCCCAAGATGGCGCCCCTTTTTACCTCGACTCACACGCACATGACAAACCTGGCAGATTGCAACGGAATCATCATTTGCAAATAAATCCCAAACAAGGGAGTGTGGTGCTCTGCTTTTAACATGTCCATGATGATGTGGCTTATTTAAGTTTGTTATTTTAAGCACTGAAGTGGGGGGTGGCATGTGATGTTTCTGGCACTGCGCACCTGGACTGCAACTGACCACCACGACTACCTATCATATTGATTACTGGGTCGTCATCATCATCTAAAACCGGTAAATCACAAGTTTTTACGGGGATTCCTGCAAACAGACTCAGACTCAGCCACTTTTAATTTATTTTTCTCCGGTTCCCAACTGGGGTCAATTACATTATCATCAGATTCATCAACGTCACTCTCACTCTCACACACATCCACATCTTCTGCTTGGATGCTAGCATGTGGACTGCATTTTGCAACAACAGCAACATCATCATCACCAGCATCATCACATTCATCATCAGCATCTATGCCACCATCACCTGATATTTTTTCACCACACTGTGAATCACTGCATGGAAAATGCGTGACGTTAAGTGCCACGGTGGAAGGAATATCACATTGTATGCTATCACTGACATGGTCATCAGAATCCTCAGGTTCAGTTAATGGGATGTTACTGGGAAGTATGACATCTACGCTGTCACTCACTTGCACTGCTTCACACTCAATGTGTTTGGATATGGTACACTGGTTGGAATTAGAACTTGATGCAACAATGCTAATACTATCTTCACCACCAGTAACACTAACACCATCAGCTGGGAAAACATCATCTCCTCCAACTATGAATGAAGCTACTGATTGGGCTGTAAAATACACTGCAGGAGAAATACCTTTCCTCACATCAGCAATGCACTTCTCCATCCACATACTACTACCACGCCCACAAACCCTGTTACTGCCAACATTGCCATGGCCACAAACAGCTTTACTTGCACGTCTCTTTGCAGGCATTTTGGGGGATCAACCACAAATATTATTACCAAATTCAGATTTTGATACATTCACTTCCTGACTGGAGGGACACTGGCTGGACGTGAAGCAAAATAAACAACTGTGGCTTCAGCAACAGATAAGAGATTACTGTGACACTGTCACGGAATTAAAATAACTTCAGTAACCAGTGATGCTGTTGGGGTCATAAACTCACAAAAACAATCCAGTCTGGTAAAAAAAAACCTTTTAAACATGGGGGTGGGGGCCGGAGGGGAGCACTGAATACAGACAGTGCTGATTTTTACGGCACTACAATACAAACAGCAAAACTAACAGAGAACACGATCCCAGTACAAAATCAAGCAGCTGCAGTGGATAACAGGTTCAAACTGCTGTGCTTAGTTGCACTTACACTAGTCTGTGTCACAAATTTTAAAAGGTGTATTATATTTGATGCACACAACACTGCACACACAACACAGAACAGTTTGTGTACAATGCTGAACGAGGAATGCAACACAAATGCAAAAGTTCATTGTACTGCCACATAATATAAATTCCTAATTTAAGCAACCTGACCTTATGAAATGCTGCACCACATTCACACTACAAACAGCAAGAAAATTTCTACTATTACTGACAATTTTACTATGTGTACAGTAGCACAGTCAGTTATATAACAAAAATATAACCAAAAAACAAAGAAATCACTAGTTCTCCAACTTAAATCTACCTACACACAGATACACCCCTCCCCACAAAGCACACTTTCACGGTCTTTCACCACACACACTCAAAGTTGTAAATTAACATTCAAAATCCACACACAAACAGAAACGCTCGATGATGTAAGCACATGATGGTTTCCTACAATTGATGAACTACAGTTGAATCTTCTAAAAAGAGCAAAAATGCTTTTTGAACAGCTTTTACAAGATTCCTACAGACAGCTATCAGAGCACACTGTCTCCTACTCCTTCCTACTCATACTACCCCAAACTGAGGCTGTGCAGATCAATATAGAGCCCATGTGACCTGAACTCCCATGAATCACTGCAAAATCTGCCTTTGGAGCTCAAAAACAAGGTGAAGTGAGGCAAAGTGAATTGCCATCAATGTACTCCACCTTAAAAATTGAAAGAGTAGTGACCGGGGGGGGGGCGGAGTAACATGAAGTTGCTGTTTCTAATACACTTCGCGTTCCTCATTATAAGGTGAAGTACTCCACTTCGCATTGTGGAGCACTCCATGAATCTGCCTGTACTCCACAAAACACTTCACGGAGTGGATTGAGCCCACTTCGCCCACCACCAACTCTGACCTATGGACATCATCTCTTGACTCCTGCCTCTGGCTCTCTAGTACTCAAGTAAGAGACTTTTTACTTGTATCTATACTTGATGGGTTGTCTGTAGCAACATGGCCATATCTGCTACAGTGTGCATGCATGGGGGAATGGACTGTCCATATGGGTGTGTGTTATGAGTCATTGCTACTTTTGTGTTTGCACCTTAAAGTCTGTTTGCATGGAAGCATTCAAAGCTATGGAGAGAAAATAGTAGGAGTATAGGCCAGACAGAAGTATTAGTGGTCTGATGAGTAAATTTGTGTATTGGGGGTGGGAAAAACATGTGCTTCTATTGGTATGTGTGCTACAGTTCAACTGTAAAAATGAGATGAGGGAGAGAAGAAAACTGAAAAGCATAACAGTGGCTACAACCATGCCACATGCGTGTAGATGTGTTCAGATACAGTTTGCATTGAAGTACAAGCGAGCCATGTATGTGCAGACAGTCTGCTTAGTGGTTAGAGGTTTAAAACAAAAACTTCATGGCTAAAGAACGTATTTAGTCCTTGTCTTCAAAAAGTTCTTCAGCTAACCCCCCTGTGGATTACTGTATACACAAAACTCTGAAATGGTGGGGATAAAGCCCTTTAACCTCCTCAAAGGAAACACAGACACCTGCTTGTGTTCTTTAAAAGTTCTTTTATTTTCCTCCCCTATGTTTCGCTCTGTTCATAGAGCTTGTTCACTGGGATTTTAGTTTTCTTTTGTGCATTAAATGCAGCACTACAAGTAATTAAAAACAAAAATTAGTAAGGGGTTGCCTACCCACATCCTTTATACACTTTGGCCCAGATATTCAAAAGGGTTACGCATGGCGCAACAGTGTTGCACCATGTACAACCCACTGATGTGCCCTGCTGCGATATTCAAAAGGGAAAAGTGTGCCTGCACAAATTCTGATGCGCCGGGGCGCATCAGTAATGTATGCAGGCACAGGTGGGGGGGCATGCCCATGCATAAACTGCACAGCCCGATATTCAGCCCGGACCATGCAGAGTTATGCAGGTGCAACCCCTACCTGCACCTGCACAAAGTTACACTGAAAAAAAAAAGGAACAAGTCGAGGGCCACCCACAGGTGAGCTGCTGCATTGCAAGGCGCAACACAGCAGCTGCCACCTGTGGGTGGCCCTGGACTTGTTCCCACCGCACCTGGTGGCGCCCCCCATGTCCCAATCATGGGCTGAAATATCACCCCCCCAGTAGCCCAATCCTGGGCATAACGGTATTCTGCCCCCTACCCCCCGAGTAGCCCAATCACGGGCATCAGACCTCCACCCCACCAAAGTCCAATATCCCTGGTGGTCCAGTGGACTGTGAGTAGCCCAATCACGGGTGGCATCCCCACCCCCCATGTCCGAAATCCCTGGTGATCTAGTGGCCCCCACCCCACCCACCTACCGAGCCCCACCACCCCGCTCCCCCATCAGCCAGCGGGTGGCAGCACCCCACCCACCTGCTGCCCTGCTGCCCACTGACTGACAGCTCGGTGGGCTGCCGCCATTATCAGAGCATGAGCCAATGGGTGTGCAGCCATACGCCATGTCAGTCCAGATACGTATGTGAATGAATTCATTCATTCACATATCTGACTGACTTAGCGGTGGTTGCACCCCATTGGCTCATGCTCTGAACCACTGGGCATGCAGCCCCACCGAGCTGTCATTCGGTGGGTGGCAGGGCGGCAGGCGGGTGGGTGCTGCCGCCCGCCGCTGACGGGGAGCGGGTAGTGGGGCTTCATGGGCAGGTGGGTGGGGGCCACCAGATCACCAGGGATTTCAGACATGGGGTGGGATTGCCGCCGCGATCGGCTACTCACGGTCCACTGGACCACCAGGGATATTGGACTTTGGGGGTGGAGGTCTGATGCCCGCAATCAGGCTACTCGGGGGGTTGGGGCAGAATACCATTATGCCCACAATCGGGCTGCTGGGGGGACACACTACTGTTCTGCCCGCAATCGGGCTGCAGGGGGCATCGGTCCCCGATGGCTGCTGCCTGGCAAGGTGCCAGGTGCAAGTCGCCGGGGATCGGTGCACCTGCATGCTAATGGCATGCAAATGGGGCCATAATCAGATGCAAATGGCCCCCCATGTGCCTTGCATAGCTTATGGCCCCATTTGCATGTCACCCTTTGAATATCGCAGGTGCTGTGCATGGCGCAATGGAACTTGTGCCACCACATCTCAATGCTCCACTCTGACCACTTGCGGTTGCACAATGCACAGTGGGTGTGACCAGGGGTGATATTCAAAGTAGTTGTGCCATAGCGCAACTCCATTGAATATCGCCCTGGCCACACCCCTGCGCAACTATTTTGAGCGGTGCAGGGGTTTGTGTCACAAAATGGCGCAGCTTGAATATCTGGGCCTTAATGTATATATGAAATAAATTCTTGTTTGCTTCAAAGAGTGAGTCATTTCCTACCTGTTACAATCTTTGATATTCAAAGTACATTCTTTAGTGAGCTTTGCATTCATTCAAAGCCTATAGGTATAAAACTATATTTCAATCAACGTGTTCATTTCAAGAATTGCACAGAAAATTTTTCAAAAGTCCCACTTAGGGGTTCTACCCTTTATATCAGCAACAAATCAAGCATACTTACACAGTTAAAGTTCCACTGTATAGTTATTTCAAATATTTTAAATAGCTCCCTATGATTGGGTTCTCTCTGAAAGACACAATTTAATCAGCGTGTTAGATTGACTTTTTTTCACCTCAATTTGATGGTAACTATTAATATAATTGAACTATCAATACGACTAACACAGCAAATGTTGAATGAAGTGAATGACAGCTGTAATTAAGAAGGCAAAAAACTGATTTAAAAATGCTCATTTCATTCATATTGCACAGTATATGAGCTTTCCCAGAAAAGCCTTTTGCCTTTTTAAATCTGTGACAAAGTCTGTGAGCATGTGCAGTGCATGTGCCTTGTAATGCGCATGCCCTGACACATCACTGTGATGTCATCACATCAGCTGACAAGCATTTACTGGAAAAGCTCGAGAGGGAAGCCATAACTAGCATTTTGCCACTATAGCTACATGCTGGAGTGACATAAGATAGAATATGCTGGTAATTCACTGTTTGAAGGTCAAGCTCCACTTTTGGATCTACGCTAGATAGACTCAGGTAGAATTTAATATTACTGTAGTTACCATCCATTCAAGATGAAAAAAAAGTCGATCTAACAAGCTGATTAAATTGTGTCTTTCAGAGTGAACCCAATCATAGGGAGCTATTTAAAATATTTGAAATAACTATACAGTGGAACTTTAACTGTGTAAGTATGCTTGATTTGTTGCTGATATAAAGGGTAGAACCCCATAATGGGACTTTTGAAAACTTTTCTGTGTAATTCTTGAAATGAACATGTTGATTGAAATATAGTTTTATACCAATAGGCTTTGAATGAATGCAAAGCTCACTAAAGAATGTACTTTGAATATCAAAGATTGTAACAGGGAGGAAGTGACTCACTCTTTGAAGCAAACAAGAATTTATTTCATATATACATTAAGTGTATAAAGGATGTGTGGAGACAACCCCTTACTAATTTTTGTTTATATTACTTTTAGTGCTGCATTTGATGCACAAAAGAAAACTAAAATCCCAGTGAACAAGCTCTATGAACAGAGCGAAACGTAGGGGAGGAAAATAAAAGTACTTTTAAAGAACACAAGCAGGTGTCTGTGTCTCCTTTGAAGAGGTTAAAGGGCTTTACCCCCCCCTATTTCAGAGTTTAGTGGTTAAAAGTGCTGAACTGCAAACCAGGAGACTTGGAGGCATGAAGACCTGGGTTTGAATCTCATCAACCGCCACTTTTGTATGAAGAAGAAGAAGAAGAATCAGCTTTTATATAGTGCTTTTCATACACAGTGTATCCCAAAGAGCTTTACAAGCAATGCTAGACTGGTAATGAAGTGACTGAATGTGAAGTGGCAGCCATATTGCACATCAGCACCCACACACAGCCTGGACAATTGCATGAACTGGTTTATGGGAAGGGAAATGTTGGCCAGGAGACCAGGAATGTTCCCTATTCTTTGTGAAAAGTGCTCTGGGTTCTTTTACTTCCACCTGGACACCCACGAGGACAACAGGATGGGTAGAAGGGACCTCGGTTTAACATCTCATCCGAAGGACGGCATACCCCAGCAGTACAGCACCCCCCTAATACTGCACTCAGATGCCAGCATTTTAGGTGCAAGTCCAATCCTGGTGTGGGACAAGAACCCACAACTTTCTGGTCCAGAGGTGGATGTGCTACCGACTGAGCCACGCTGACACCCTATGGTGTGATCCTGAGCAAGTCACTTAACTTCTACATGTGCAGCTATCAGTGACCACTTGCTTTTTTGCATGCGTGCAGTCTTTCCCAATTTAACATAAAAATCATGGTTTCCACACTTGCTTGCTGCACACATGCCATATGCATGCAGTCAGTTCCAATTTAACATTTAAATCATACTTGCAGCACACATCACTTGGGTAGGTTTATGTGTGCAGCATGAAAACATTTCGTATAATTATTTCTGTAAGGGTTTGTGGCATTCAATTGAACTCTAACTGGTGTGTTGACAGTTTTTTATTCAAAGAATATCTACAGTGTCTGTATATAAGGATTATCTCATGAGGTAGCTTCAAATAGGCATGTTATTTGGTTTGGAATGTTGTTATTGCACAGTGGAAATAACAATCACATTTCAAACCAGATAACAGGGATATATATAAAGCTACCTCATAGGATAATAAATGTATGCCATTTGAGTTCCTACTTTAGTGTGTGTGTGTGTGTGTGCTCTTGTAAGTAAAAAAACATGCTCTGTTATGTAAATGGATTATCAGTTTACAGATTTTCCTTCTTTTCCACTTTATTGTGACAAGCTGAGCTGTTTACTTTAATTGTTACAGTGACAGTACCACTGTTTGATGTGCTGCTCGCAGGGAGCCAGTCAGTGTGAAAAGCATGGGTTGTGGCTGCTATGCAAAATAACATAGCTACCATGCAAATAACATTATTTGCACAGTAGAGATGGCTCAAGTGAAATTATACAATGTGGTAAATCCAATGTCCCAAATACTGCATCCTGATTGGTTGGCTGGCACAATTACCACCGTGATAAATCCTACAGTGTACCCACTGGAAAAAGTGCCAGCCAACCTTATATCGTGCTAATCCAGTCGCTTTCACTTCAAATGAAACTGCTGCTATTTGTTCTGTCGCCGCTTCGCTAAAACACTGCGGTAAATTGTTTACAAAATGACATCCTCTTTCAAAGTGTAGGGACCTCAGTGAGTTAGAAAATAGTTAAAAAACATTAAAGAAACAACATTTGCCATTGTATAATATAAATTTATCCCTCCAGGGTGTGGATACACTGGAGGGCTTAACACGACTGGTGTGGTTCGGTCACTCGGCTGCGCCTCGTGACCGAATCACACCAGCCATGGAAAATCCTCCAGTGTACTCACACCCTGGAGGGATAAATTGCTTAATTATACAATGGGCACACTACAAAAGACAAAATGTTGCATTCTGATTGGTTGGCTGGCACCTTTTCAGCGTGATAAATCCTCCAGTGTACTCACTGGAAAAGGTACCAGCAACCAGTCAGCCACATCAGGAACTCCCTTGCAAATCCCTCTGATCATGGCAAACACACCACTGGCAAGCTCAAGGACTGACGGTGAGATTACCTAGTTGCTAACCCAACTGTAAACTCCTGAACAGTAACAAAATCCTGTCCAAAGCTACCGAATGTACTTTAAATATCTACCTCATCTCCCATATAATCTCCTCAGCCTCCGCTCCCATTCCAGCCTGCAACTTGGCAAACTGCGATTGTTAACAGGTAGGCAAGTCTTTCGGTAGCCAGGCTGTGTGATCGACATTTCGACACTTCTAATTCAAATCACACTTCTCCGCTATGTGGGCTCTTAGAAATACAAGTGGTTCACCCTAACAAATTACAAGATCGACCCCAGCAACTCCAATCAGCGATTTCAAAGGGGGCAGGACTACAGCACCGTTTGGTTGCATAGTGAACTAGTACACAGTTCGTGGTGGGCACGGAGTTGAGTCAGAGAAAAAATATTATGAAATTATGCATTTTTTTTGCAGTTCAACTTCTTCACGCGTTTTGCTGGTCTGTAGCACCCACGATGTCTCACACAGTCATTTAAACGGGTAAGCTAACAAGAGTCTCCCTACCAGCAAAGGACTATTTTTTTCTGATGGAGTAATACAATTTAAAACAAATACTTTAAAATACAAACAAAAAAACTTCTTTTTATTTTCTCAGACAAAAAAAAAACCTGAGACATTGTATAATAGCAATAGACCACTCCAGGGAGTGGGTACATGGGTGGATTTACCACTTCTGGTATGGTTAAGTCACTCGGCTGCGCCTCGTGACCAAACCACACCAGATGTGGTAAATCCACCCATATACCCACTCCCTGTCATGGTATATTGCTTAAATAACAGCTTTTACTTATTTATTTACTTAGCTTTTGTTGACCAGGAAAAGGGACCAGACAATTCTGCCTATTTTCAGCCTCATCCTGGGGGAGGGGGATACAGATGAATGCCAACTGACATTGAACCAGAGTAAGCTGTTCATGGTATTTTTAGTGAATGGGGGAAATTTGGCCAGGACACCAGGGAAATTCCCCAGCTTTTTTTGAGAAGTGCCATGGGATCCTTAACATCCACCTGAACTACCACCAGAACAGGCAGATGGGACCTTGGTTTAATGTCTCATCCAAAAGACGGCACGTCAGGAGAGCAGCACCACCCACATGCTGCACCACAGTGTCACTACTGTGATCGAACCCAAGTGCCTGGTGTGGGCATAGAACCCACAGCTTTCTAATCTTCTGAATGTATTTGCATTTCCATGGTATATGTAGATATACACAACAGGAGTGAGGGTAAAATAATGAGATAAAAAAGATATCTTGGATTGTGAAATCAGTAACAGCAACATATCACAAAATACATTGTTGTTACTGTTGTCACAATGGATATTTTTAAGGTTATTGTCAGAGTGGACTACTGAACTACTGTGCAAAATTAAATAAATATGACACTGGACAGTCCTGATCCACTGCATGGGACTATCAGGCCTTGACATACATGTCAATACCTTGTGAGGGGAAGCTGCCTGGCCCACCACCCACTAGGTGTTGTGTGTTTGTCAAAACACTATTCTGTCCCTCCTGAAGCGGGGGCTCCACACTGCAGCACCTTCTCCACCTGGCTTGGCCCATTAAACCAGCTTCCTAAGCTCACATTCAAACCCAGGTCACTGGCAAGGGAAGACAATGTGGTCCCCACTGGGCCAATGGACATCCCTGAAAACAATGTTACTTTATATTTTTTTCATGATATTCATTCAGACAGCAAAATTTCAACAGAGTCTTTTTATGGCTCCTCCATCTAAACAAGACAGGTATCATTAACTATCATACTGGATAAAACATAATTTCACACCAGGAGTATGAAATCATGTGTTGACCAGGATTTCAAAAACAGTTCTCACATTCATGAAGTGATGTGAAAAAATTGGCAAGCTGAACATTTGAGGTTTAATATTGAATATTTCCAAAGTTATGAGCGTGCAGAGAAAAAATTACAACATACCTCAATAACTGTCGTTTTAAAATATTTTGACTCCAAACTTTCAACATAGTGGACCCTACCTCATGAACCCCGTATGTGAAAACTGGAAATCCCTGCAGAAAAGTCTTTTTGCACCACAGTTGTGAAAACATATTTCAGTCAGAATGTGAAAAATGACAGTTGTAATGTTCATGAAGCGGTGTGAAAAAAACAGCTATGTTGAAAATTTGGGGTAAAAATATTGAAAATGACCAAACTTATGAGCGTGTGTAGAAAACCTTTAAAAAACACCAATAATTTGGTCATTTCTGCTTATTGTTGCCCAAATTTCCAACGTTTCACAATGGCCTTATTCAGATCTCACATCAACAAAATTTGTCCCAAAACGTGATTTTGCGCAGCAACAGCAAAATCCCCTTTTGTGCCCAACTTACATACCTTCACCACCAGTGTTCATGAGGCAGGGTCCCCAAAAGTCTGCAATGAAAATTTGGTGAAAAAATACTTATAAAAATTACCAAGTTATGAAGAAAACCTGAAAACACAGTGAAGTATATTGTACAGCACTTACCTGTTTCCCTCAGTTCCCAGTTCAATCAGTTTTAATTTCATTTATTAAAATCAACAAACTGGATGCTGTTATGTCATATGAGCTGTCACACTTGTTTGCATTTATATCCTATGCATATCTTTCATAGATACTAAACATTCAATAAATAATAAATATATAAAATAGACATTTTATACTGTTAAACTATTACAACAATTACAAGACTGAATATACAAAACTGAAAGAAACTATCCCAATTACAGCACACCACCTAATATCTTTTGACAGTCTCCACAGCTACAGTTTTCTTGTTCTGTTGTCATTAACCACCACAGAATATTGTTTAAAGAGATGGAGATGATACCGAAGGAGAGGCTGGTGTCATTCCTCAAGGGTAATGACCTCCAGGATGGGCGGCAGCATGTGTTCATCTCGAGGAGGTCTTGTGAGACCAATCTAATAGAATATTACAACTGGGTAACAAGAGAGCTGGATATGGGTCATGCTGTAGATGTCCTGTACTTGGACTTCAGCAAGGCCTTTGATTCAGTACCTCATGGGAGGCTGGGGGGGAAGCTGACTGCTGTTGGGCTGGGGACAAAGCTAACATGTTGGATAAGGAACTGGCTGCAGGGGAGGCTGCAACGGGTGGCAGTGGGGGGGCTCTCGACACCTAGACCAGTGATGAGCAGTTTGCCACTGGGCCTGGTGCTATTTGGGCTCTATCTCAGATATTGCACATGGAGTTAGGAGCAGGGTTAGTCTGTTTGCAGAGGATACAAAAATGGGGGCAGTGGTAGATGAAGAGGGTGGATGGGAACCACTACAAGGGGACCTAACCAAACTGGAGGTATGGTTGGAGGAGTGTCAGCTGGGATTCAATGCAAAAAAGTGCAAGGTTATGCACTTCAGGGCAAAGAAACCAAGGAGGTACTATTGGTTGGGAGGGGTGAGGCTGGGGATCACTGAGAAAGAGAAGGACCTGGGGTGTTGGTAACAGGGAGCATGAACAATTCTGCCCAAAGCAGGAAAACAGCAGCTAAGGTGAACAAGATGTTTGGCTGTATCACAAGGGGTTTCTCATCCAGGCATAGGGAGGTGATTCTACCCCTCTACAGATCTTTAGTCAGGCCACACTTGGAGCACCGTGTGCAGTACTGGTGGCCATGTCTGAAGAGGGATATTAATTTACTGGAAGGTGTGTAATGGAGGGCAACAAAATTGTTACAGGGGATGGAGGGCAAGGCCTACAAATACAGGCTGAATGAGCTGAATATTTACATGGTGGAGGAGAGAAGGGATGGGGGATATGATCAAAACATTCAATTATTTAAAGGAAATAAACAAAGCTAGCACTGAAGGTGTGTTTAAACTGAGGAGGGATAGGGACATGAGGGGGCATGGGCTAAGATTGGAGGGAGGAAAATTTAAGAGAGAGTTGAGGAGGCACTACTTCATGGAGAGGATGGTGTCTAAATGGAATGCTCTACCAGAGGTGGTGGTATCATTCAAAACAGTAGGAAGTTTTAAGAAGGAGTAGGAAAAAGCAAGAGGCATGGTCTAGGTGGAGGGGGCTGAAGCCTTCATGGGAATGACACATGGGGAGAGGGTTGGAGTAGCTGCAATCTAGGGTGCTAGCTGCACACTTGGGCAGACGTTGATAGACTGGGTGGTCTGTTTCTGCTGGCAGATTCGTATGTTGGTGTATTTGTATTGTATCTCCGTAATGGGGACACAGAAATAAAGGGCTTGAGTTCCAAAAGGGTTGGGCATTGAAGAGTGAAGACACGTCTCCAGTCCAGAAAGGATTACGGCCTGTGGGAGTTGGCTGGTGGCTGCTGTGGGGATTGAATGGCCTCTGGGATGAGGGACAGAGGTCTTCGGCTGGAGGGGAGTGGGCCTCCTGGTTGCCCCTGGGACTTTGGGGTGGGGGCTGGAGGGTCCCTGCTGCTGAGCCCTTGTTTCTTGTGAGGTCGCCTATCCATGTGGCAGTTACTGGGGGGGGGTCCATGTATGAGCCAAAGATTGAGTGGAGGATATACTCACAAACCAGGTGACTGACTAGGATGAACTGCTCCTTGTTTCGGCTTAGTATTGGAAATTTGCTGCCTACTAATCTGGATTATGTTTTTTTGTGTGTGTGTAATTGGATTGCTGCAGTGAGAGTTCAGCAGTGTGGATTATAAAAACTGAACTGCTGGAGTGAGAGTTCAGTGTGTGGACTATAAAAACTGATTTGTTGGGGGTGAGAGCCTCAGCTACATGCCAGCACATATTGTTTAATTTATTGCTTCTGCCTTCACATCCTTACCTGGAATTATGTTTAATTTATTGGGGTTTTGGGGATTTAAAGTTGGGAGGGCAGTTGGGTTATTTTAATTTAAGTTTGGTACTGGTTTCATAAGACTGTGTGTTTAGTTGTTTAGTTGTGTTGGGTATTTGTTTTTTTTGGGTTTATGTTTTCTTAGGGTGGGATTTTTGGAGTTTTATTTATTGCGGGTAGATAGTTTATGTTGGGAATAGTGGGTTGAAGCTCCGGCTCTTTTTAGTATGTATTGGCAGGTTGCTCTCCCTGTTAGGCACTATTCCCCTTCCAAGCTCTGGGACCTCTGCCCTTTTAGTTGTCCCTCATTGTCTGCAGTGGTCTATGGCTACTGCAGGGCATTGGGGATAGTGGGTAGAAGTCAGAGGGGTGGGGGCCCTGGACTGGGAAGGGGGGTGGGGTGATCGGATTGAGGTAGTGAGGACCAGGAGATGCCCTGGGGCAAAATGGAATCCTGAACGAGGTTCGCCTTGTCTGGTGCCCATACCCAAGGGCTCCACATTAAGTGGGTTGGTTGCTTGGTCAGCTCCAGTATCTCATCCAACTCGCACAGTGTTGTGCAAAGCCAGATCTATTAAAAACAAGATGGCTATTATATCCGATCTTGCTGGGTCAGTGGATCTGGCTTGCATTACCGAGACCTGATGGATGAGAATGCTGGCCCCATTTTGGCGGCAGCAATTCCAGCCAGTTTCTCAGTGATACATTGTGTGAGACTGGATCGCAGGGATTGGGGTGTGGCAATCTGTTTTAAATCAGAATTGAACCTTGCAGATGTGCCAGTTGAGGGACTCAGATTCTTTGAGTGTGCCATGGTCACAGGTGTGGGGTGCAGGATCAGTCTCATTTACCATCCACCTGGAGATGAGAATTTGTTCCTGCAGGAAGTTGCTGACTTCATTGTCGACATGGTATTGGAGTCCCCCAGATTGATGATGCTGGGTGACTTCAACATCAGAGTCGATGACAAACTCTCACCATTTGGTCAGGACATCCTCCGACTTATGTTTTGGTTGGGCTTCACACAGGTGGTTGCCTCTGCGACTTAGTAAAGGTCACTCGTTTGATCTGATTTTCCTCCTGGGGCTGGAAACCTCCGACTTGGTGGTGGAATTGGTCAGATGGTTCGATCACCACACTATAAGGTTCAACCTCCTAGCTCGCCCCCATAGACCTGCTCCTGTGGTGATGGTCCAATACCGCCCTTTGTGGGGAGTAACCCCAGGAGGTCTCTTGGCAGAATTGGACCTATTGGGATTACTGGGTGCAAGTGAGGGTCCTGAGAACCTTCTACAAGCCTATGACAGGTCTGGGGTGGTTGCTTTGGATGCCTTGGCTCCTGTCCAGGTTTGCCTCCTCACCCTTTGCCCTTGGTCCCCTTGGTTTGATGGGGCCTTGAGGGAGTGGAGGCAAGAGGGACGAAGGATAGAACATAGCTGGCAAAGATCTAGCCAGAATGCAGACAAACTTAGACTGATGGAACATTTTAGAGACTATCAGTCAGCACTCTCCCATAAGAAGGCAGAATTCCTGTCCAGGGAGATTGCTGCACTTCAGACTCAACCAGCTCAGATCCTTCGAACTATGGACAGACTGTGCAATCCAGCCTGTCTACAATTTTGGAGAGCATTTTCTCATGAAAAGTGTGAGGATTTTGCTCACTTCTTTGAGATAAGGTTGCCAACATCAGGTCTGAGATCCACTTAGCCCGCTCTATGGGGGGGGAGGTGGTCGGTGGAATGTCGCTACACCTTGGTTCTGCTGGATGGAGTTTGAATGGCTGGAGATCATGAATGTCATGTAGATTCTCAGGGATATGTGCCTGACCTGCTGTAATTTGGACCCGGGTCCGACTCGCCTTTTATTAGGCTGTATTACTGTAATGTGTTCTACCTAGGGGTCTCGGGAGGCAGCCCCATCGACTGCAGCTGGTGCAGAATGCAGCTGCCAGATTGTTGACTGGACAGTCGAAATACTGTCACATCACCCCGGTGCTGTGGGAATTGCACTGGCTGCCAGTTCGATGGAGGGTGCTTTTTAAGGTGGGCTTGCCCAACTATAAGGCCCTACATGGACTGGGCCCTTGCTAGCTGGTGGACCTTCTTACACCCACTGCCTCAGTTCACCCCCTGTGATCCTTCTCAAGGGGCCTCCTGGCGATTCCCAGGACGAGGCTGAGAACGGCCGTCGACAGCTCTTTTAGTATCGCCGGCCCCATCCTGTGGAATTTGCTTCCACTATTGGTGAGGGAAGCCTAGTCAGTGGAGGTATTCAAAGCCCGCTTAAATGTTATTTATTTAGCCAGGCTTTCTCAGGTACTGTATGAGAACTTAGGTTATCAATCCTTTTTAAAGTAAACAGGGTGATTACTTATATATAGGGTACTTTTTGATATGTGATTTATTGTATGGTGAGTTACATATACATGTATTTTTAAAATAAAATTTGTGCATTTGTACAGTGCCCAGAGCCTCTAGGACTTGGTGCCAAAAAAATAAAATTTTCCTTGCCTTCCATTGATGTCATCGGCCCAGTCCTTGAGGAGATGGTCTGGTGTTCACTGGAGACAGGTGAGTTTCCCTGCTCCCTGAAGAAAGCAGTGGTAACTCCCCTTCTCAAGAAAGCCTCACTTGACCCAAATTGCCCCACTAACTACCAACCAATCTCTAATCTTCGCTTTGCAGGGAAGGTTACTGAGAAGGTCATGATGCTACAGCTGGAGAACCATCTTGCCATCCATGACATTTACAATCCTCTCCAGTCTGGTTTCCTTGTAGGCATAGCGTGAGACCACTTTGGTTCAGGTGCTCAGTGATCTCCTGATTGTGATAGATCAGAAATCCCATACCATCTTGATATTTCATGATCTCTCTTCAGCCTTTGACACCGTGGACCATGGGGTGCTGCTGGAACACTAGTGTGTCATCTGTGGCCTGTCTGGTATGGTCCTCAGATGGTTCCATTCTTTCCTCACTGGCAGATCAGAGAGTGATCTCTGGGATTTATTCCTCTGAGGCATTCTTTCTGCCCTGTGGGGTGCCGCAGGGTTCCGTGCTGTCCCCCATGTTGTTCACAGTGTATATACTGCCGTTAGGAGACACTGAGGTGGTATGGGCTGGGGTTTCACTGTTATACAGATAATATACAGCTTTACCTGTCCTTTGTACCCATCCAGGATAGTGCGCTCTCAGTGTTCAACAACTGCCTGGAAGAAATCCAGGATTAGATGAATACAAGCTGATTAAAAATTAATTCTGACAAGACTGAGGTGTTGGTGGTGGATCCTGGTCACTGGATAGAGGGGCTGGGGATGGGATGCCCCTCAGGGCTTTGGTTCAGGGGTTCCCAGTTACTGACCTCTAAAATCTGGGAGTAATACTTGATGGTCTGATACTTCGCTCTCAGGTGTCTGCTGTGGTTAAGTCCTCTTTTTACCATCTGAGGAATATTGCCCAGATCAAATGCATATTTCCATCTGGTGACCTTCCAACTTTGATCCATGCCTTTGTGACTTCATGCCTGGACTATTGTAACTCCCTCTACCTAGGGCTTCTGGGGGTTAATATCTGCTGTTTACAACTGGTGCAGAACACTGCAGCCAGGCTGTTGCCTGGATCATCTTGATCCAGTCTCATTATGCTTGTGCTGCTTGAACTGCACTGGCTACCAGTTCAGTGGTGGATCACCTTCAGGGTTGGTTTGCTGACCTACAACGCCCTACATGGACAGGGACTGAGCTACCTGCAAGATCTCTTGCATCTTTATTGCCCCCCTGACCACTCTGCTCCATCGACGAGGGATTGTTGGAGATTCCCAGTGTATGATTAAAACTTCGGGATCTCGGGCATTTTTATTTGTAGCCCCAACCCTTTGGAATTCTCCGCCTCATCAGATACATGAGTACCTGACAGTGGAGAGCTTTAAGACTGCCTTAAAAACATACTTATTTGAACTCACTTTTGGAGCTGTCTTATAACGTATAGTTAATTACTGGAGTTGTTATATATTGCATGATGTATTTTATGGGTTTGACTGTAATTGTACAACACTCTGGTACTGTGTGAAGAGAGCTTAAGAAATAAACGTTATTATTATTGGACCTCAGCTGGGTAAGTATACCTCATGGTGGGTGTGTGGTGGGTACTGAGTGTGAAGGTTAGAAGGCTGGGTAGGGATGGTGGCAGACAACAAGGGACCCTTTTATTTGTTTGAGGTAAATCAAAAGGCATTGCAAGATAGTTTTTTTTACACCATCTTCAATATTGTGGATTTGACACCACAGTGTTGGCAACACACTTTGGGGGGAGCGGGTTGTCCAGTTTCATACTGGGGATTGGGCCCCCGTTGTCCGCAAGTATAAATTATGAGTGTGGGAGGAACATTATGGAGGGGAGAGGCAGAATGAACCAGCTCAGGAGGGTCACTTCACTGTTGGATTACATTATTAATTAAATTGGCACCAGGATTTTGGCACAAAGGTGTCCAGTTAAAATAAATAAAGCCACTTATGCTGCTGGTTAATGGTGGACATAGCCATACAGACAGACCCAGCATGCTCAGCAGGAGTGGAGTGACACACTGACACTTAGTCCATCCCTGCTGAATGAAAACAGCAGCTATGGCATTTGTCAAGTGGGAGCTGGCGCTGCCAGCTGTCAGATGAGAGTGTCTCATAATAAGACAACAGGAGTTGTCGCAAAAATTCGGTTATCTTTAAAACACTTATTTCTTAAAATGCGCATGCTCACAAATAATGTTTTTTCTTAATAATTTAAAAACTACTTAATTTTGGGAAATAAAAAACACAAAGGCACACACCTTTGGCAAACTATCAAACCTGCTAGTTTCATGTTTCAAATCCTCCTAAAGTTTAGTTACAGTTGAGCAAAAAAAAACAAAGTTTTTAATTCTGGTGTTTTGGGGGGTTTGCCCATCGGTAGCTTTGCGCTCAGTGAACTGATTGCCACAAAATGCCAGGATCCAGAGATCCTGGCACCAACATGGCACATTTCAAATTTCACAAATCAGTTGAACGGGGCAACGATATTAAAGATGCATAAATTGGGGTTTAACATTGAAGCGCTTCACTCAATTACAATATACAAGTGCTACCATGCCTGTATATTACAATAGCCTGACTCAAAATAGGCAAATTATCATCACTTGTGAGTGGTTAGGACTTTCATTGACTTACTTGTGGCTCTACCACTTAGGAGTTATGGACCAATCCCCTTACACTTGAAGATACTGTAAATTATATATTTTGAGTAAGCTCATTGGATCTCATATACTGTATATTGTACAGGTGTGGTAGCTGTTGTATTTTGGGGTTGAGTAAGCACTTTAATGTTAGACACCAATTTTTGCACCGTAATAACTTTGCCCCCATTCAGCTGATGAACTTGGTGTTTGGAATGATCAAAGATGGTGTCAGGATCTCTGGATCCTGAAAAAGGTCATTGTAATTAGTTTACTGGGGGCAGAGGTACAGAGGAGTGAAAAAATCCAAATTACACCCATTAAGACCTTTCTTTTGCTCACCTACAACCAATGAACTAAGGGGATTTCAAATCTGAAACTAACAGGTTTAATAGACGTTGGCCCAAGGTGTGTGCTTCTGGTTTTTGTCTCCCAAGCATAAGTAGTTTTAAAACTGCTTAAGAAAAACAGTTCCATTTCTGAACATGCACTGTTTTAAATAAAACAGAATTCAAAAGATAATTGAACTTTTATGGCCACATTAGTCATGTGGTCATATTATGAGAATGTTTAATGTGGCAGGGCTGTTTTCATGTGTATTGTGAAGTTATTCTGTGTTTATTTGTCAGGAATGGGACTGTGTGTCACTGTGTAGCCCAAACACCCCCCCAAAAAAAATATTACTGCTATCTTAAACTTTGATTTTCAGCATTGCCTTTTTGGGACCATGCCTTATGAAGAATGTTAATGGAATTAGACAAGCCTGGCCTGAAAGGCAATTTTGTTGTCACTTGGTAAAATCATTTTTCAGAAGGGATTGAAGTTTCACCATTGTTATTCATAAGGTGGGGTGATTAGAAGGCAGTGTCAAAAATGTGGTGTTACAATATGTAACAATGGGAAACTTATGCACATCTGTTGACATTTTCCTACACTTGTTCATAATTTCAGTAATTGAAAATATTTTGACCCAAATTTTCAATATAGTAATTTCTTATACCACCTCATGAATGCGACAGCTGTCATTTTTCAAATCCTGCAAAAACTGTATTTTCACACCTGTGGCATGGAATGACATTCCAGTGGTATGGAATAACAATTCAGAGGAGATTTGAAATTTTCAGTACTTAGTTCATGAGAAGGGGTAATAAGAAGGTTATACTGACAGTTTGGTTGCTGTTCTGCTACCAATGCAAGGTAGGGCCCAGAGGGCCCTGTGCTTCCACAGCAACATACATGTTTGTATCTATGAAGGGATGAGAGTGTAGTGCCCTCTGGGCCCTGAGTTTCCACAGGTAAGTGAGAATACGATTATATTATCTCAAACAATAAGGAAAATCTTTACAAAAAAACTTTGTTAATGCACTGGTTAGGGTTAAAATGACAAAACTAGGGAAATATGCATTAGGGTTTCCAGCCCTAACACCCTACCCCCACCCACCAGGCAGCAACAAGAAACAACATTACAGTTTCACCTAACCTGTGTCTTCACTTATCAGGCCTTGGGATCTTTTTCATTATTTCTTTTTTTGTGAAAAAGGTTGTCAACATCTTAAAAAAAAAACATTTCCAGGTGATTTATATAAAAAAAATAATAGCAGAATCATATAGAGCAGGTCCCACACAGCAGAACACCTGTGTTGATGACTTTAGAAAACATGTTCTGTTTTTTAACTTTTTTTGCCTCGCTAAGGAATAACAAGATGGAGGCAGCACAAAAAAGATTCCCCATTTGTGACAAAGGATTAGTCATTTGTGACAAAGCATCCTTTTTCGAGCAGGACATCTAACTTTTCCCTTTGAAAATAATGGAACACTTTAAAATTTAAAAACTTTTGAATGAATTAATATTTTTTCACCAAGTATTCAAAAGACACATTTATGGCCCAATACCTTTGCAGCTTAAAAATTTTAGACTAAAATCCCAAGCCATTTTTGTGCAGTGGTGTGACAGACGTTTACAAAAAAAATAGTAATTTTCACAATTTTTGACATTCTATATCTCCACATACACCATCACACCAGAACAAAACTTGTCATGTCAAGAGATCTGAGGTCCCTGATGGCATGTGAAAAGTTTCATGTGAATCAATTGAACAGTTGTGAAGTTATAAAAGTTTAAAATTCTGAGCTTAACATAGACGTGAAGACTGAACCCTAACTATAGGGGCACAACTGTGCTCCTATAACATATATACCACACACACACACACATATACCTACATATGTGTGTATATGTGGAGAGAGCAAGAGAGAGAGAGAGAGAGAGATAGATGCATGTATGTGTGTGATACAAAACGACCAATGTTCAAATATGCCATTTATTTCCGTGAGTAGGGGGCAGGACTGTAACTTACAAGTGGTGAAAACACAAGTGAATTACGATATTCCCGACCTCTCATGAATGTAAATTAAATGGCATATCTAAGCAGAGGACATTGTTCATTCAAGGCCGGACATTCAAACTGCGCTATTTTGTGGTGCAAGCCCTTGCGCTGCACAAAATAGTTGCGCAAGGGTGTGGCCGGAGCGATATTCAAAGGAGTTGCGCTATTGAGCAGCTCCTTTGAATATCACCCCCAGGCCACAGCCACTGTGCATGGCGCAGTGGAACTTGTGCCACTGCAAGTGGTCAGAGTGGAGCATTCAACTTGCGGTGGCACAAGTACCATTGCGCCATGCGCAAATTTCCGATATTCAAAAGGCGACATGCAAATGGGGCCATAATTCATGCAAGGTGCAGGGGGGGCCATTTGAGTCTGTTTATGGCCCCATTTGCATGCCATTAGCATGCAGGTGCACCGATCCCCGAGGACTTGCGCCTGGCGCCCTGCCAGGCAGTGGCCATTGGGGACTGACACCCCCTGCAACCCGATCGCGGGCAAAACAGTAAAAAATCTCCCCACCCCGCCACTGGCCCGATGGTGGGCAAAAGCTGAAATAACCCCCACCAGCCCGATCAACGGGCAGCAAAGTGTCCCCCCGAACGACATCCCTGGTGGTCCAGTGGACTGAGCAAGCTCAATCGTGGCAGCAAATGCTTAAACACACACCTCGAACACATCCCTGGTGGTCCAGTGGACCGATAAGCCCGATCACGGGCTGCATTATTGTGCGACACCTCCAAGTACACATCCCTGGTGATCTAGTGTCCCCTCACCCCACCCACCACGAAGCCTCACCACCGCTCCCCGCAGCCGCAGTCGGCAGAGCCCCACCCGCCTGTTAATTATCACCATCGACTGACTGCCTAGGGGATGCAGCTCATTGGCGCAGAGCAAGAGCTAGTGTAGTTTATAACAGATAAGGCAGTCCAGATTTGTGAATGAATTCACCATTCACATATCTGGACCGTTGTACGGTATGGGCTGCACGCCCATTGGCTCTTGCTCGCACCAATGGGCGGCAGCTCTACTGGGCAGTCAGTCGGGGATGGGGCGGGCGGCAGGCGGAGGGATGCTGCCGCCTGGCCGGCTGCAGGGGGGAGGGTGGTGGGGTGGGGACACTCAGATCACCAGGGATGTGTACTTGGGGGTGTCGACAACAATGCAGCCCACAATAGGGCTTATCGGTCCACTGGATCACCAGGGATGTGTCGGGTGGTGTGTTTAACATTTGCTGCCCGCGATCTGGCTTATCGGTCCACTGACCACCAGGAATATGTCTGGGGACTTTGCTGCCCGCGATCGGGCTGGTGGGGGGTGTTTAGCTTATGCCCGGTGATCGGGCCAGTCAGGGGAGTGGGGACTTTCAGTGGCTCGACTGGGCCAGTCGGGGGTGGGGAGACTTTTACACTTTTGCCCGAGATTGGGCTGCAGGGGCCACAGGAGTAGGTTGAGGGCCAGCCACAGCTGGCAGCTGCTGTGTTGTGCCCTGCAATGCGGCAGCTCACCTGTGGGTGGCCCTCACTTGATCCTTTTTTGTGGCTCAAAATTGTGCAGGCGCAGGTTGGGGTTTGCATAGAATACTCTGCACAGCCCGGCTGAATATTGGGCTGTGCAGTTTATGCATGGTTCCTCCCCCTCCAGTTCAGCATGCATTCATTTGCATTGCGCTGTTGCTCAGCAGGTTTTCAGTGGTGCAACTGCCTCCTGCTGAATATCGCAGAATGGTGCAATTTCAGACTTGCTCAGGCGCAACCCTTTTGAATATCTGGGCCTCTGTGTATTCAATGTTTTGTGTATTTGTTTTCAATGTCTGTGTTTCTGCTACATACAGATCTCTTCCCTATACTCTGTATGTGCAATCTGGGGATCCTACAGTCCCCCCCCCCTCACCCCTCCTTAGATTACTGTGACCCCCTCAGTGAATGGCTTGTGGTTCTATTTTTATTTTTATTTTTTTAAATACTGATTAGTACCTTAGGCCGTAGTGTGAAGCCAGGAGCTGCAGCATCTCTATTTGTAGTCCCAAGGAGCACGAACAACAGCCATACATTTTTCACCAGATTCTCAATGAAGATTGTGAACTATTGCAGGCTTGTCATCCATTTTTTTGTTGCTCCTCTTGAGAGAGCAGTTCAGACAGTGATACAGGCCAATTACAGGGGGTTGTAAATGCAGGTAATGGGAGGCTGGAGGGGAAAAATGGACATAATGGTGGTAGACTAACATAAGAAAAAAATGAAATTTATAATATTTCAGTTAATCTGGACTCTTCTACAGCGAGAAGACAAGATGGGGTTTGAGCAGGGATTTCAGAATGTAAGAAGGATTACTATTGGCTGTTGCTGTGTGAAGGATTTCTTGTGGGACTGGCCAGACTAAGGTGTGAGTCAGGTTGACTGACATTTTCCTTTACAGTATGACACAGGCAAGTGAAACAAACAGTGTTATTTAAGTGATAACATTCAGTTGCTTGGAGTATACGAAGCAATAAACTGCTTCTATGGATGATTTAACGCTGAGGCGAGGCTAAGGCATTTAATCATTCACAGAAGCAGGTTACTGCGAGTATACTCCAAGCAACTGAATGTTATTACTATTATATGACTAGACATGGCAGTAGAGAATAGCATCAATGTATTCACAGCTTGAAACAAGCACTGTAAAGTTATGTATTTTTGTGTTGAAAAAGTGAAGTGGGATTTCAGGCATGCACATTAGCAGAGGTGTTAATGCGCATGCTTGGAATCGCAGCTCAGTTTTTGGACACAAAAATACATAATGTTACAGTGCTCATTTCAGGCTGTGAGCACATTTATGCTATTCTGTGGAGTGATGTCTATGAAGAACGACGGTTTATTGGTATTTCATCAAAAAATGTGTAACTCGTTTGGGAACGAGTTATTCCTTGGCTATGCACTGTTGCCGTAAGCATGGGTTGGTGTGCTTTGCAATGGTTGGAGATAAGGTTTTGAACTTTACAGTGCTTGTTTTTGGGTAGGAGAACAGTTGTGGTATTCTGTGGTAACTAGTGTATGAAAAAGAATGCTTTACTTGTATTAAAAATGTGTAACTCGTTCACGGAGTTCTCTCTCGGCTGCACCCTGGTGTAGTGTGTGAATGCGGTGCTCTGAGGTTTGCGGCTGTGGACTGAAAATGTTTTTCTTATATCGGGGCGTGGTTACTGTTTCATTAAATGACTGTGGGTGTGGTTACTGTTTCATTGAACTACTGTGGGTGGGGTTACTGTTTCATTAAATGACTGTGGGTGGGGTTTCACTGAATAACTGACTCTGGGGATATGGTTTGCAGTTTGTGAGAGAATAACTTGCAATTGTTCTGTTTTGTGATTGGCTGTGACCAGAAACCTGTGGTATAATTATCTTTCATTACATTGTTAATGCATCAGTTAGTGTTCAGATTAAAGTGGCAAAAGTAAGGAAATGTGGTGTTAGGGCTCCCAATCCTAACACCCCACCTTCCACCCTGCTTATGGTTTCACCTATCCTGAGTCTTTGCAAATCAGGCCTGGGGTGTTTCTTGGGGTTGTCATCCCCATCCCTCATGCTATTCTTATATAGTCTGCGCCTCTCAGCTTCTTTACTGATGGAATGCGGTGAGCGTTAGGGTTGACAACCTGAATGAACACCCCAGGCATAATTTGCAAAGACTCAGGACAGGTGAAATTGTAATGGGTTTTCCTTTTGCTGCCTGCAGGATGGAGGCAGGGGTGTTAGGATTTGGAACCCTAACATCACATTTCCCTATTTTTGTCACTTTACTCTGAACCCTAGCTGCTACATTAACAGTTTTTTGTGAAGAATTTCCATTATTTGTGAGATAGTGTAATCATATTCTCATTCACACAGATTCCTTTGGGACTTGCATTAACATACCCATTTGCATACAGAAGTGCAGGGCTCAGAGGGCACAGCGCTTCCATCCCTCCATAAATGCATATATCCATTTGGTGTGGCAACTCAGTTTCTCCCAAAAAGCAGTTTATTTGCTTGGTTGTATGGCTCGTTAAACTTCCAATGTTATTCTGTGAGAATTTTGATGTTTTAATTGTTAAGTTTTTTAATTTGTTCCCAAAATGTGTTTTTTTTTTGGGGGGGGGGTAATATGTGTTATGTTTGTAGTACTCATTAAGACCTTTGTTTTGATATATTGGATGTCCCTTAAGTGCAAACTTTGAAGGAGTTATGGCTTGTTGAAGTTGAAATGTGGGATAAAAAAATGAAGTCCAAACTCTTTTTTTGTATGAAGGCTTCCTTTTTCTTATGAATGAAAAAAAAAAAACAAATACACAGCACCATACAAATAAGGATTCCTTAATGTAAAAAAAGATTTGGGGCAAAAACCAAGTCCAAAATCTTTTTCTTATGAAGGCATATTTTTTTGTATGAACAAACAAACAAAAAAAAAAACACTTTGAAAAAGGATTCTTTTTCATATGAGGGCATCCTTTTTCAAATGAAAACAAAAAATGAAAAAGGATACCTTTATACAAAAAAAATAAATAAATAAAAAAAATAATCCTCCCAAAAACCTAAGTCTCAATCATTTTTTCATGCGAAGGCATCTTTTTTTACATGAATCAAACAACCATATGAAAAAAAAGAATCAAATACCAAACTAAATCCAAATTATTTTTTCATATGAATGGATCCTTTTTCATATGGCCCAATTCCTTTTTCGTGGGATCGTACAGAAAATGTTAAAATATATAAAACCACATTTCTGGGTAATTATTCCAAAAAGTAACTGCAGAGTCCACCTAACAGGGTACTGATTAGCAAGATACATGTCTTGGTGTCTCTGCAAGATCAAATTTTTATGGTTTTTCAAACATTTAAATAAAAAAACAGGAAACAAGATGGCAGCTATATGAAAAAGGAATTTTTCTCATGTAAAATGATTACCTGCATACGAAAAGGATCCTGTTCTGTACAGACAAAATTATTTTTTTGAACCAACATTTTAAAATCTTATAACTATGGAATGGATTAATGATGTTTCACCAAACCAGCGAAAGGCATCACTGTGGGTCAAGCTCTTTCAACCCTGAAAATTTCAGAATAAAAATTCCAAACTCTGTGCACTAGGCAATGACAAAAAACAGCACCCCCCCCAAAAAAAAACTTTATTCACCATCAGCATCTTGGAATCTGTACATCTGCCCAGAATGAAGCTTGGCATATTGAGAGATCTTAGCCCTGAGACCGTGCATGTAAACGTTCATGCAAATCTGTTGCAAAGCTGTCCTGTTGTTTTTGACAGCAGAGAACTTTGGTTTCAGAGCAAGAAACAGCAGTCTAGAACTACAGATTTTTTATTGATAAATCACTTCTATCTCAGCAGGAGTTAGTATTTATTTATTTATTTATGACTTTGATAACCGGGTGAGTGTACTGATCCCAGGGACTGTTTTCAGGCATGACCCAGGCCATAACACATGGCGCAAGGTGACAGTGGAGTACAAGGTAACAGTAATACACATGAAACAGATTTGATACAAGCAACAATAGTAAGCACAATATACAGGTTTGATGCATAGGTCCATTTGAGAACAGTGAATACAAGGTTTCAATATCGGACATGAGGAGATTTGGTACAAAACAAACAAATCATAGGCACAGTGTACAATGTGTGACTGCATCGTCCAGTGAGCAAGTAATACACAGAATACTCAATAAAAAAAAATATATATACAATTTATACAGGCAAGGAAGTCAAATATTACTGTGAAAAATACAATATAACAGTTGTAGGCAGAGGAGCTGACTAGTGTGGGTAGGTGGATAACCCCTGGGCTGGGGAGTTGACTAGTGTGGGTTGGTGTCAGACCCCAGGGAGCAGCGGCAGGATGAGTTTGCCAGGAACCAGACTTTGAGACGGGACTTAAAACTGGAGTGTGTGTCAGTGGAACAGAGTTCAGCCGGTAGTTTGTTCCACTGCATAGGGGTAGCTGCAGACCAAGCTCTGCTACCCATGTGGATGGATACCTTAGGAACAGCTAGAGGGGGAATACCATTAGAGCGGAGGTTGCAGAGCACTCTGGTTTTCAGAAGGACAGTCAGGGAGGATTCTGGAGAGATGTGGATGACATTGTCTACCATGCAGCAGAGGGCTAGGTCAAAGTGACCTTGTAGTGGTAGCCATCCAAGGGTATTATAGATGGTACAGTGGTGGGTGGAGAATGGAGCCAATAAAGCAAAGCGACAGGTGCTGTTGTAGGCAGCGGAGAGTTTAGCCATGGCAGTAGCTGAGGTCCTGGCATAAATAGGGGAACAGTAGTCAAGAATAGGGAGAAGATTACCCTGGACAATGGCTAGTCTGGCTTCAGGGGTAAGGTATTGCCTGAATCTATAGGTGGCACCTAACTTTTGATGGAACCTTCTGACAAGGAAATTTGCATGCTCATTGAAAGTGAGGGAGGGGTTAAGCAGTACTCCTAAGTATTTGTAGGTGTTGACATCCTCCAGGGCTGGGCCGTCTGGGGTGAGAATGCATAAGGGGGCATGGTTTTTAGTTTTGGCCAGAAAGGGATTAGATCCAAACAGCATGGATTTAGTTTTTTTGGCATTTACTAAAAGGAGATTTTTTGAGAACCAGCTGTGGGCCACAGCATAGTTGTGCGAGAGAACTGAGGAGATTGCGGCCATGGATTTGTCACTGTGGAAGAGGACAAGGTCATTGGCATACAGGAGAGAGTGACAGCTGAGGCAGTCAAAGGGAAACATTAACAAATAAGGAGAAAAGGAGGAGACCCAGGATTGAGCCTTGAGGGACGCCCACAGACACAGGCAGGGTGGGGAAGCAGGATTGACCAATACACATGAATTGTGAGTGATCAGTAAGGTAGTTAGTGAACCAGCTTGTGACATTCTGAGAACAACCAAGGAAGCTAAGCTTGGAGATAAGGAGAGCATGGTTAACCACATCAAAAGCCTTTGAGAGGTCGATGAAGACAGCCCTGGTGGCTTTACCATTATCCATGTTAAAGAGGACGTGGTCGGTCAGAAGGGCGAGGGCAGTGACAGTGGAATAATTCTTGCAAAAGCCATGCTGTTGGTTGCATTGGAGGGTGTATTTGCCTATGTACTCAGTGAGCTGATTGTGGACTGCTCTCTAGAGTAGTTTACCGAAATGAGGGAGGATGGATATCGGACGGTAATTGTCGGAGGATTTGGGGTCACCAGATTTAAGAATGGGGATAGCCTTAGCTATCTTCCATGGGTCAGGCATGGAGAAGGTGGAAAGGGCAAGGTTAAAGGTGAAGGTGAGTGGCCTGGCAATCACTGGAGAGATCAGATTAAGGAAGACTGGAGTTAGCCCATCAGATCTGGAGGAGCTGTGATTAGGTAGACTTTTGAGTAGCTTTACTGTGGAGAGGGCTTTAAAATAGAATGGGGGTATTTGCAGGTGAGTGGCAGAGCTGTAGGAGGATGGCAGTGTATCGGGTATTAGGTATGAGCTTTGAGGTTGGGCAGTACCTGTTTGGATTAAGCAAACAGATACTTTATTAGAAGAAGGGGTCTCATTTAAGTATAAAAAAAAGAAGAAAGTCACTGTGTGTTCCTCTGAGGAAGGGGGCTGTATCAGCTTAATTTATTGAGTCAGAACAGAGGGTGAATCTAATTGGGGGTGTAGCTTAGCAGTTTAGGAATACAAAAGCAGCTGTCTCCAATTACAGCTTCCTACTGTTTTTGACAGAAGAGAACTTTGGTTTCAGAGCAAGAAACAGCAGTCTAGAACTACAGATTTTTTACTAATTGCCCTCCTTCCCACCCAAAGCCAGTTCTACTTTTATAGCCACTGGATTTGACTGACAACAGGAACATCCTGTTTGGCAGCAGGAAGGGAAGGATCACTGAGACACATTAGTTTCATCAACATTGAAGGAACCTAAAAAATAACTCTCCCCCCCCCCCCCGGCTGCTGGAGGTCTGAATCCAAGTACGGAAGAAGGAGACTACTGAAGACTACAGGAAGTTCCTGTCCCAGAACAGGAAGGGCGAGAGTTGTAAGGGCACATAGGCAGTAGGAAAGTAAGTGTAAAAATACATAGAGGGAGGAGACAGTAAGCATACAAAGCAACAGGAGAGGGGACACAAAATAAGTTAAGATGGGAGGTGCAGTACAATGGCTGTGGGGCAGCAGTGTTCCAGGAGACATTCTGGAGGCTGCGATGCTGCCCTGTTTGCAGGCACCTCTCTGATCTGAGGGAGGAGATTGCCCGTCTCCAGGCTGACCTGGCTAGGATTTGTGAAACCTCTTCCTCCACCCAGGGACCACCAGGGCCACCACCATTACCTCAGAGGTTGCCAAGAAAGAGGAGCGGTTGGACCAAGGTGGGCTCAGGGAGGGAGAGGCTGGTGGAACAGAGGTGCATCCCTCCAATTGTACCACTTCGCAATTCATATGCTGCTCTGGCAAAGAGTGGCTCCTCTATGGAGGTACCTGCAGTGGAGACCATGGAGGATGCTGGGAACCTCCACAAAGGAGACCCACAGGAGGGTGGCACGAGACCCCACAGGGGAAGGAAACTCCTGGTTGGAGACTATCATTAGGGGGTAGAAGTGGGGGAGGAAGGGAATAGGGCAGTAAGGTGCCTGCCTGGCACCACGGCTCAGAGGGACAGAAAGTGAATCCTCAGAAACACAGGAGCAGCTGCACAAGGGAGGGAGCTGGATGTCATTGTCCACCTAGGGACAAATGACCTGGCTATGAATGAGATCAGAGTGGTGCAAGAGGAGTTTGTGGAGTTGGGAAGGGGCCTTAGACAAGTAGCATGTACGGTAACCTTCTCGGAGGTGCTGCCTGTCTATGGCAAGGATGATGCTAGGGTATTCCTCACCATGGGATTCAATGAATGGTTGAAAAACTGGTGTAGAGCTCAGGGTTTTGGCTTCACTGGGGACTGGGGAGCCACCTGGAGGGATGCAGGCTTATACTGGTGCGATGGTCTACATCTGTCCAGGGGAGGGACCAGGATCCTAGGTGATAAGTTTAAATGCTTCATTGGCAAGCATTTAAACTAGCCAAGGGGGAGAGACACTGAAAAGGAACAGGGAAATCCCAGCCTCCCCCCACAAAACACAGGTAGAGAGGTAAACACCAAGGTAGAGAAGTCAGTAGGGAGCAGGACTGGGATAAATGCAGAAAAAGGTGGTAAGGACAGGGATGGGGCTAAAAGGGGTAAGGCCACAAAAAATAAATGGAAGGTGATGAGTACCAATGCCCACAGTCTGTGCAACAAGCTCCCTGAACTAGTGGCCTTGATGGAAGAGGGATGCCTGGATATTGTGGCAGTCACTGAAACATGGTACACAGAGAACCATGACTGGGATGTCAATATACCAGGATACACAGTCTACAGGAGGGACAGGATAGGTAAAAGGAGGAAGGGTAGCTCTCTATATAAGGGAAGGGATTAAAGCAACAGAACTAAAGAGTAAACAGGAAGTTGATGAGTCACTATGGGTCACCCTGGAGACAGGAAATAGCACCACAATCCGCATGGGGTTTGTGTACAGACCCCCATCTCAGGGGGAGGAAATGGACAAGGAAATGATAGAAGGCATCCTTAAAATGACAGAAAAAGGGGAGATATTGTTGATGGGGGACCTGAATATGCCAGATGTTAACTGGAGCACCTTTGCTGCAGGCACATCCAAGAGCAAGGTCACTCTTGATGCCCTGCAGGGGGCATGCCTCAGACAGCTAGTGTTGGAACCTACTTAGGAGGGAGCAATCTTAGACATGGTTCTATCAAATGGGGAAGGAGAAAGGATCTCAGATTTAGAAGTGGGTAACCATCTGGGAACAAGTGACCACCAAACAGTGTGGTTCACAATAAACACAGCCATAGAGTCAAGCCATACAAAAACAAGAGTATTGGAATTTAGGAAGGCTGACTTTGGGAAAATGAGAGAGTGCCTCAGAAAGCACTAGCAAATGGGCAAGAAGGAGGGGTGGAGGAATAATGGGGAATAATCAAAACAGCCATCGCAGAGGGAATAAGCCTTTATGTGAAGCAAAACAACAAAACAAAACAAAGGAAAAAAAAACACTATGGTTCTCAAAAGAGGTGGCAGGGATGGTTAAGGAGAAAAGGATAGCATTCAGGAAATATAAGGAAACACAGAAGGAGCAGGACAAAGAACATTATCAGTTAAAGCAGAAGGAAGCAGGGAAGGCAGTCAGAATAACAAAGGCACAAACTGAGGAAAAGATAGCCAACTCTGTTAAGAAGGGGGATAAAACCTTTTATAGGTACATTAGGGAGTAAAAAAGACCAAGGGAGGGATACAGAGACTTAATAAAGAGGAGGAAATGTGGGCAGAGGGTGACAGTGAAAAAGCAGGGATACTGAACGAATATTTCTGCTCAGTATTCACAATAGAAGAGGAGGGGGAGGTACCTAAACCAAACAAGAGAGAAACTCTGAATGGGGGGGTCAATACCAGTCCATTCACAGAAGAAAGGGTTTTGAAAGAACTCTTGAAACTGAGGGTGGACTAAGTAATGGGGCCTGATGGGATTCACCCAAGAATTCTAAAAGAACTAAGGGTAGAACTAGTAACACCACTGACTACTCTCTAACAAATCATGGGAGGATGGGGTGGTACCTGAGGACTGGAGGAGGGCAAATGTGATTCCACTTCATAAAGTTGGGAGCAGGGCAGAGGCAGGAAACTACAGACCAGTTAGTTTGACTTCAGTGCTAGGGAAAATGTTGGAATCACTTCTGAAAGAAAGAATTGTTAAGTACCTAGAGGCCAGTGGGGCACAGGACCCAAGGCAGCATGGTTTCACAGCAGGAAGGTCATGTCAGATGAACCTAATAGATTTCTTTGACAGGGTGACCAAAGTAGTAGACCAGGGAGGGGCTGAGGAAAAGGCCTTCCTAGATTTTAGCAAGGCATTTAACACAGTCCCACACAAAAGATTAATATACAAGTTAGTCAGCCTTGGAGTGGGTCCCAAGGTGGTAACCTGGATAAAATACTGGCTGGACAACAGGACACAAAGGGTAATAGTAAACGGAGTCCATAGTTAAGAAAGGAGCGTAACTAGTGGGGTACCGTAGGGTTCGGTACTGGGACTGGTCATATTTAATGTGTTTATAAGCGACATTGGAGAGCACCTGGAAATAAAGGTATGTCTCTTTGCAGATGACACAAAGATCTGCAACAGGGTTGATATACAAGGCGGGGTGGAAAGAATGAAAAGGGACTTGGCAAGGTTGGGGGAATGGTCACATATGTGGCAGCTCAGATTCAGTGCAAAGAAGTGCAAGGTAATGCAGTTGGGAAACAAAAACCCAGGGGAAGAGTACACAATGGGGGGGAGGTGAGTTAATAACAAAAATTGAAAAGGACCTGGGAGTAATTATTTCAGATGACCTAAAGGTGGGCAAGCAATGTGAGAAGGCAGTAAGGATGGCAGGGGGGATACTGGGATGCATAGGGAGAGATATCAACAGTAGAAAACAGGAAGTTGTTATCCCTCTGTACAGACAGTTAGTGAGACCCCATCTGGAGTACTGCTTGCAATTCTGGAGACCCCATCTCCGCCAAGACAGACAGAGTGGAGGCTGTTCAGAGGAGGGCAACCAAAATAGTGCAGGGTCTGCACCAGAAGACATACAAGGAGAGACTAAAGCAGCTTAATAAATATACCCTTGAGGAAAGGAGGAAGGGGGGGGGACATGATAGAAACTTTCAAGTATCTCAAGGGAATTAAAGTACAAGAGGGTAGTATCTTTCAGAAGAAGAGATGTGCAAGAACAAGGGGGCACAATTTAAAGATAGAGGGGGGACTGCTCAGAGGTAATGTTAGAAAGTATTTTTTCACAGAGAGGGTTGTGGATGCATGGAACAGCCTTCCTGAGGAGGTTGTGGACTCAGGAACAGTGGGAGAATTCAAGAATGCATGGGACAGGCATAAGGCTATTCTAGTGGGGGGTAGGAGGAAGTAAGCTGTTGACTAACTAGAATCTGCAGCTTATCCATCAGGTAGGGAAATGGGCAGACTAGGTGAGCCAAGTGATCCTTATCTGCCATCAATGTCTATGTTTCTATGTTTCAAAGCTATAAAAGTGCAAAGTTTTGGGTATAACACAGAATCTCCTGCTCAACCCAAAACTATAGTGATGCTATCACACCACTATAATACTACCACTATATTACTGTGGTATTAACACCTTAACCCATTGCTACCCAACACACTGCAAACCATCAGACCACGTTTAAAAAGTCCATTAGTAACACATGTAGCAAGCCCCTTAACACATGTAAGAGCTGTTTGTTTTCTTTGTGGCAGGAGCTGCAAGAGGATGAGTGGCAGGAGCCGCATGTGGATCGGTGGTGGGTGCTGCAAGTGGATCGGTGGTGGGAGTCACATACCCTGAAGAGGCAGGAGCTGTGGCTCCCTGTGAAGGGGGGGAGACAATCAGGCTGCAAGGTGCCAAATTTGAATAGGGACTCTGCTATATAAGCAGAGCCCAAAGCAGCAGCATTCGCAGTTTGTTTTGTTTGCGACAACAGCTGCAAGAGGATCGGTGGCAGGTGCCACATACTGGGAGGAGGCAGGAGTTGTGGCTCCCTGTGAAGGAGGGAGTCTATCTGGGTGCAAGGTGCCATATTTGAGCTGGGGCTGTGCTTTAAAAGCAGAGCTCGGAGCAGCAGTGGCAGTTTATTTGGGTTAAAAAAGTCCGCCCTTCCCCACCACCACAGCTTCTTAAATGCTAGGGTAACTGAGCAAGGACTGAGCAACAACAAAGGGGAGGAGCAGAGAGAAAGGAACTGGTCTATAAAGGCTGATAACTGCAAAAAAAAAAAAAAAGGAAAAAAAACAAACTCCACAGGCAAGTGACCTCCAGGGGGACAAATGGAATAGGTAGCCCAACTCTGACATTTTTTTGGAGTCAGTTCTGAAGGGCTGATCACTGCAAAGATCGAAAGGTCTGGGGCAAATACCTTTAATGTATAATAATGCAACTGATAAAAGAAGGGTGCAGAACTGGCTGAACCTGCAACACCTGGGGGGAAAGGGTTGCTAGAGTGTGGTACAAATAACTTACAGGCTTTGAAAGTGAATTTTAAGGGTAAGAGGAGTGTATAGTGCAGGTGAAGTTGCAACCTCTGAGGAAGAAGGGCAGCTAGATTGTGTTACAAATACTTTACATGCTTTACAAGTGAATTTCAAGTGTATAAGGGGTGCACTGTGCTGGCTGAATTTATAGCACTGGGGGACTAAATCTGTGAAAACGGTTTTGCAGTGATGGGGGGGGACTTAGGGGAGCATTAAGTATCCTTCATCTGGAAGGGTGGGGGTCGCTGGTGGGTGATGAGAGAAATGGGTAGGGTGCAACAACTGCAGCATGCCGGTCTTTCTAAACACTGTGTGGAGAGTGGGGGATGTTTAGTTTGCAACCAAATAGGGAAAATTAACCCTTGCTGTGCCACGGACTGATATTTCAGTCCAGAATTCCTATATGTTCCAATTCTGTTGGCAGCCTAAGGGTTAAAAACGGAGATCAAGGATCTACAGAAGGAGCAAGGACATGCAAGCCAGGCTGAAGGAGGCTATGGCCCAACAGTGCAGGGAAAGAGGAGAGGGATGAGGAGGGAGGTCAGTTTAGGCCAAATGGGGGGAGAAGAGGGTCAGAAGAAGGGAAGCAGAGGCAGGGGGACTCAGGCCAAGAGGAATGACATCAGGGGAACCCAGGCCATATGAAAAAAGAAAACAGGAAAGAAACAGGGAGTGGTGAGGGAAGGAGGAGAAGTGGCAACAGTCATGAAGTTGAAAGGAGGGAATGGGCTAGTAGGAGGAAGGAGGAAGCAGGCATAGGAGAAGGATCTTCAGAAAATCAATTTGCAATACTAAAGGGGAAAGAGGAGGAGGGAGGTGATGAGCTTGGAGGAGTAACTAATAGAAGTCCAAATGAAACTGGAGAGGGGGGAGGTTTTGCTGGGGGAACTACTGTGCAGGAGGAAGAGGAGAAGCTGGGTGGGAGAGGTGGGGAGGAAGGGAAGCAAACAGTTGTTAAAATGGGTGGAATCTTAGTGCTGGGGGACTCGATACTAAGAGAAGTCAGGTCAGGTAGCAAGAGGGAGAGGCATAGTCACATGTGGGTGGAGGCCATGCCAAGAATAACAACGGTGAGGGTGGGGCAGTCTGTTCTGAAATATGCTAGAAGGAGTAGGGATAAGCCTCATTTAATGATGCATTTGTGGACAAACGACCTGGCTGACAGGACAGTAGATATAGTCCAGAGGATGTTTGAAGAACTAGGACAATTATGTAATGGGTCAGGACGATTGGTAAGTTTCTCAGAGATACTTCCAGTGCCCAGGGCAAGCACAGCAAGAAAGCTAAGAATAGAGGAATTTAATGGATGGCTAAGAACCTGGTGTCATGCTAAAGGGTATGGGCTGGTGGGGGTGAGGGTGGGAAGGGACCTAGGAGGACAGTAGTCTGTACACCAAGGATAGACTACACTTGAGCCAGGAGGGAAAGAAAGTGTTGAACCAGAGGATGAAGAAGTACATACAGGTAGTTGGGAATTTAAACTAGGAGAAGGGGGTGGTAAGTGGGCAAGAGACATGCAGAGTCCACAGGCTGGGAAGCCATATTTGCTAACCCCCATAACAGTGACAAAGGACGAAGGGCAAGTACTAGTGGTGATGCTAGTAAAGGTGGGCAGGAGGGGAAGGGGAGAGGGAGGGGTGGGAAAGGGATGAAAGGTGGTCACTCTGAAAGCTAGGAGACTTAGGAAGAAAACTATGGAGCTACAGACTCATGGCAAAGGGGGAGGTGGACATGGCAGCCATCACCAAAACATGGACCAACCAATACAATTAATAGGACCTGTCGGTACCTGGGTACAGAATATTCCATAGGGATAGAGCAAATGGGAAAGGGCGTAGCAGTAGATGTGAGGGAAGGACTGAAGTGTGTATGGGAAGAAGGGGAGGTGGGTAGTACAGAGTCACGATGGATGCAAATCCAGGATTCCAAGAATAGGACTCTCAGGATGGAGTGGTGTACAGGCCACCCTCTCAGACAGAAGAGTTAGACAGGGAATTAGCGGGACAGATCAGGAGGACCTGTGAGAAGAATAGTGTGGTGATTGTGGGGACTTCAACATGCCAAGAGTGGATTGGAGTTTCCCAACAATCAAGAACAGAAGGGAGTGGGTACTGCTGGATGCTTTTTAGGACAGCTTCCTGATGCAAATGGTCAGTGAACCTACCAGATTAGGGAATACCCTTGACCTCATGCTTTCAAATGGGGAGTTTGTGGGTGAACTGAAGGTGGAAGAACCGCTGGCAGGGAGTGACCACCACTCAGTATGGTTCACGTTAGATATGGATAAGGAAGGAGTGGAATCCAGCACAAGGATGCTGGTCTTCAGGATGGCCAACTTCAGGAAGATGTGGGAAGTAGTAAAAGGGTACCTGGCTAGAATTCAACCTAGTATAGACACTAACCAGATGTGGGAGCTCATAAAGCTGGGGATAGTGGAACCAACAAAAACCTGCAGAAGGGCCCAGAGCAAGAAGGCTAGGGCTAAGAAACCTAGCTGGGTGAGCAAAGGGGTCTTGGAAAAGGTAAGGGAGAAAAGAGCCACCTTTAGGAGATACAAAAAAACAGGTTGGGGGAGGACAGGAAGGAGTATCAGAAGGAATCAAAGGAGGTGAGCTCAGGCTGACAGAGCATTAAGAAGGGGGAGAAGGACTTCTTCAGGAACATCAGGGAGAGAAGGAGCTTTAAGGACCTAATAAAGATTGGAAAGGAGGGGGTGATGGGTGGAAGCAGGGGCTAACAAGGCAGAAGCATTAAATGATTACTTCTGCTTAGTGTTTATTAAGAAGAAGGGGGAGTGATACCCAAGTGGGGTGGGAGGGCAGAACGGCGGGGTGATGGTTGGGGAAATCATGGAGGACAGGGCTCTGGAGGGTTTGAGGGCATTGAGGGTGGAAAAGGTACAAGTGTCAGATGGCATCCACCCCAGGATACTGAATGAGCTGGCAGAGTTCCTGGCAGGACCTTTGGCAGACCTGTTCAATGCCTCACTATAGTCAGGTTATGTACCTCAGGACTGGAGGATGGCTCATGTGATGTCCCTCAACAACAGCGGCCATAAGGATGAACTGTGGAACTACAGACCAGCGAGCCTCACATCTATCATGGGCAAGTTGATGGAGACTATCCTGAAGGAGAGACTGGTGTCCTTCCCGGAGGACAAGGGATTACAAGACAGCAGACAGCATGGCTTCATAAGTGGCAGACCCTGCCTAACCAACCTGGTGGAGTACTATGACTGGCCATTGACTCTCAGGATGGAGTGGTGTACAGGCCACAGAAAAACTGAAGATAGTTGTCACTGGCAAGTCTAGAAAGCCTTGTTGCTGTAATGGAATTGAATTTAATGCCCTACCAGTGGTTTATGAGGCAAATTCTAACTCGTGGATGACAGCCAAGATTTTTACTCATTCGCTTCGATGTGTAAATACTCAGATAGAAAGGCACCGATGCAGAACTGTGATGCTCCTTGACAACTGTAGCACTCACCTGAATGTACCTCTGTCTCACATGAAACTAATCTTTCTTCCCCAAGCACAACATCTTTAATCCAGCCCATGGATATGGGCATTATCTGAAAAGTTAAGCACTTGTATAGAAAAAAGGTAAGCACCATTCAAACCCATTAATTTATTTATTTTTATTTATTTATTTAGTTTTTATTTAGTTTTTGATTCCTGGGTAAGTGTTCTAGACAAAGAAGTTGCCTATTTTCAGTCATGACCCGGGAGAGTTACAGATACAGGTAAAAGCACATTACAATGGTTACTATTACATATTAGAAAATGTTTTTTTTTTTATTTACTGGGCACTGACTGGCTAGTACCCCTGCCAGGGGGGTATGTTAACTTTCAATAGATGCCCAGCAAATAAAAAGTGCCACTAACCTCACCCCATCACCACCTAATGTATCCCTTTGCCCACTCTGCTTAGTCATTGGGCAAAAGATCCTTGCCAATTTTGAAATCGCTGCCATTTTTTCCATGTTTAGCGAGTGTTACTGTGCCCAAAATATGCGATCTGACACTCACCCCAAGATAGTTTCTCCAGTTTCTGAAACATTTAGTCCACAGAACCCTTTTTTTTTTTAAATTCCCAACTGTTTAGTAGTGTCACACAGTCAAACTTCCTCACTCACTCAAATGGAGCTCAGCTGCCCCCCATTGTCATTCATAAACTGAGCCAGTAAAATGCTCCGACCACCGGACTCGAGCAATCTGGCCATGCTTTACATGTTTTCAAAATCTTAAATTCATTGTGCCTTCCAGTAAACGGTGCCTGCTGGCATCTTCTTCTCTCGTCCTGAAGGCTTCTTACTCATGCTTCCCACCTGACATAGCAGGAAACTCAGCAGCTTCTAAATACAATCTTGGCTTGAAACGCTTTCTTCCAACCATGCCACCGATGACAGTCTCACCCCACCTCAGTCTCTTTTACAAAAAAAGAGCCACAGAATGACAGAGAAGACTGTATATCGGTTCCAAAAACAAAGGGGACACAATGAAATGACCTCTCAAGCAGTGATAAAGGCACCAAAATAAACAGCATGCAAAACAAAGAGCCTCTGCTGCCTGCTACTCAGCTTTACCACTACAGGGACTACTTTGCAAGAAAACAATTCCTATTAATTTAATCTACTTTTTAAGCACATTTGTACAAATTTTTAAATTTTATAAAAATTTCACACATAGCCATTTTCTAAGCACAATAAAACCTTCCAGGGTGGATGGTATGGGCAATACCAGACCTTCCAGGGGTGAGAAGGCCCTCTGCCTGTGGTGTCGGAACTCATTACACCCCTGGGCGGTCTGGTATTGCCCAATACCACCCACCCTGTTGGGTATTATTGCTTGCATACAGACTTGGGTAAAACACATTACAATATAGACAGGCTCAGTGATACTTACTGTACAAGAGAAATTAGATATTACACTAGGCTAGCCATAGATACAGGGAAATACACAATACAGTTTCAAGGAGATAGACCATACAGTATAAGTAAATAGAGAGACTATTCCAGAGAGACTCGCAGTGGAAGACCTCATAGCCTGTCCTTGCCTGCTATTTAAAAGCAGGCAAGAGTGAGAAGTGCCTAAATATGAGCTGAAGGAACATGTAAAGGAAGCCTGACTAGGTGTCCTCCCCAGTGGTTGAATCACAAGTGCACCTGTCAGAGGCCAGGAGGCAGACATGGAGCTCATTTTTAAAGATCTGGTATGCAGTGGAGTGCCTCACAGTTAAAGGCAGGGAGGTCCATAGGCTGGCAGTGTAGCCTAGAGGTTAGAGTAATGAGCTGTGAACGAGCTCGATACATGCAGCAGACCAGACCTGAGTTTGATTCTTAACCTCCACTTGCATACTGTGTGACTCTGAGCAAGTCACTTAACTGCCTATTGCTCCCAGGTCACCCCTGAAAACAGGTACTTGTGCCTAGTGGGCCTTGCCCGGTTACCAAAGACTATAATAAAATAAAAAAAAATGCCCACTCACCCATCCTAGAGGTGCATTTGGGTGTATTAAGGAGTGACATTTTGGTAGATCTCAGTGGGCAAGTCTGATGGGCTGGTTTCTTTAAGCATGCAAGGAACATTGGTGTTCCAGTTCAGATGATTCTGTCAATTCTGCATCCTGTTGTACAGACTCGGTAAGAGGTGGAAGAGAGCCGGCCCAGACTGAAGTAAAGTACGCAATGATGGGTGCACCTAGGTACTGATAGTGCAAAGCAACAGGTACTATTATAACAGGTGTCCCACTTCTGCAATAGTCCCTTGTTCGGGTCTTTATAGGAAGTGATTCCATAAGTTAGGCTGGGTCGCAGTACCCCCTGCATGATGGCTAATTTTGCCTAAGAGTCTAAGGATGCTCTGACTTTGTAGGCCAGCCCCAGCTTGATACTGACTGCCTTACAAGTGTTAGTGATATGGAGGCTGAAATCCAATGAAGAATTGAGGGTTAAACACAGTTATCTGAAAGAGTCCACCAAATCCAGGAGTGAGCCATCCGAGCCATGTATGGCCAGTGTTGCAGAGCTGGCTTTGACTCTTGGTGCTGATCCAAACAGCATTGCCACTGTTTTCTTGGTAATCAAAAGAAGTTTGTTTTGTACTAGCCACTCACATAGAGAGGCAAAGTCCGCCTCAAGTATGGTATTAATGGAGGCAATGTCCTTGGCACTGGTGTATAACACTGTATCATCCATGTATAAGGTGATAGAGGTAGTGCTTAACATTTGAGGCAGCCTATTCACAAACAGTGAGAAAAGTAGTCTTCTGAGAATTTAACCTTGTGGCACACCGATGCTGGTAGGAGAGAAATCACATTTGCAATTGTCAAGCTGAACAAACTGTGCCCACCAAGATAGGTAACTGCCGAACCATGTTGAGGAGCTTGGGGAGAATCTAAGTGTGGCCAGCATATCCAGTAGCAATGAATAATTCACCAGGTTGAACGCTGTAGTTAAATCCATGAAAATTGCTCCAGTGTATCTGTTACAAATGCACTCCACAGGTCAGACCCTCTGATCCCACAGTGCCAACCTCAGAGCACAATAGTGAGAACAGGTAACAGACAGGGTAACCCTCCTTTCTGCTTTGGGTCTGAATCACTTTTTAGCCTTGAGTTCTGGAGGGATTCAAACTGAGAACCTTATGCTAGCATACCCAATTAACAGGCTCAGATCATGCTCTCTTCAGGGGGATGCAATATAATCTTTCACCCAAGGGCATCCAGCCAGGTATCCAAAATGAATCCTTACAACTCTATAAGAGACCTAGGTATTTCTTAGTTTTTTTTCCAAGCTTAGGAACACCATCAAGCCTTTTAACAGCTGTCAGCCTAAACACAGATTCAGCACATCACGTGTAAAATAACTGACAGAAAACAGGCAGTATAATAAAGAAAATATTTACTAGAAAAATGGTAAAACTAGGTAAAATCAAATACAGAGCAAATTATATCACAAGTCTCACAGTCATCTACAAATAAAAAAAGGAAAGTTACAGACTACAATCTTCTACCACAGATACTTAATTCTTTTCTATTACCTTTCTAAGTGCTATTTCAATTTAAAGAACTGTCTTTTTCAGAGTCCAAGCATCATATATCACATATTCCCCAGATACAGGATCATTTCAGGAGGCATCTCCCCTTCCCTTCTGTGAGGTCAGTTAGACCTCCCTTAGTTAATTCATGAAATTACCTACAAGGATGTATTTTAAATAATGTGAACATCAGCAAAAAGCCATTTCCCAAATATGACAGTCTGGGATCAAACATTCCTCTTTGAACTTAATCCCACACTCTGTCACTACTTCTCGGCTATGTGCTAAAATTGAGAGGAACCAGCCAAACTACCTGTCTTCCTGCAACATCATAAATGCCTACATGGGAATTAACTTCAAAGGCATGCTCAGGATGTAAAAGGTAATACAGTGTCCTTCTGGAAGGAGGTCTTAATTAATGGTTCCTCTGGTCAGTTTAATGACATCCTCACTGACACCTTGAAAGTTAAAGGCCAAGTCTCACATACTGCTGACTGGGGTGAGACAATTACATACACAGACCACTGATTTATAATACAAATATTATACATGAACCATAAGCAGAGGTCAGAGCATCACATATAGGCCTTTATCTATTGATAGTTTGATGTCATTAGTGAGTTTGATAAGCGCCATGGCTGTACTGTGCCCCTTCCTGAAGCCATGTTGGGCAAGGGTGAGAAGGTTGTTTGTTGAATGTAGTCCATGACCTGGTCGGCTATTCGTTTTTCAAGAATTTTGTTTAGTGCTAATAATATTGCAATTGGGTGATAGTTGTTCATGTCTTTTGTGTTCCCTTTCTTATGGATGGGAACAACTCACACTATCTTCCAGAGAGACAGTACTACCCACGTACTGATGGAAAGGTTGTAGATCCTGGCAACTGGTACCACTATAATAGGGGCCACTTGTTTAAGAAATCTTGGTAGTAGGCCATCTGATCCCACTGATCCATGCTCAGGTAGTTTCCTCAAAAGTTTCAGAACCTCAAGCATGGTGACCTGCTTAAAAGTAAGTGAAGAGGAGGCTTGAGCTGGGGACACAGTTGGAGAGACAGAGGGTTGACCGGTCAGCCTCTCATAGTCTGAGAGGTTGGAGAAGTGGATGTTTAAGGTGCTTGCAATGGTATAGTTGTTATTGCAGTTGGAAGCATTAACTGTCATATCCGTGATCATTGAGCATCCACCTAGTCCCAAGAAAGTCTTAATATGGTTCCAGAAACCACATGTGTCATTTGCTGATTTCTGTAGTAGTTTAAGAGAGTAAGCCCTTTTTTGCTGCCAAAATTTCTCTTGCATGTGTTCCTCTGCCTACGATATTCATCCCAGTCAGCTTGTCTGCTGCTTTTCTATGCAGCATCCCTGGTCTTGTCCCTGCTGCTCGTGCTGGTCAGGATCTCACTATTCACCCATCTTGTTGCTGTACCTCAGATCCTTCTTTTCATGTGAAGGTGCTTATTTTGAGACTCCTGTAGGGTGGTTACAAGGTAGGATAGAACAATGTCGACATCATCTGCCTGGTAAATTGAGGACCATTTGGTGTAGCGGAGATCTGCATGTAGCTTGCAGATGTTAATTTTGGAAAGTCCCAAAAGTATTTATTTGGGGGGAGGCTTTGGGTTGTGTGCCCTCCATATGCAATAAACTTGGACATGGTCACTGATAGCATCAGGTAAAGTGCACGAGCCTTGACTATGGTCAACTCTGCCCGTGGCAATCCAGTCCAGGAGGGAGTTGTGGCCTCCCCATTGTGATGGCCTCACTAGACATTTTATTAGCTGAGTCAGGTGCAACTTGCTGAATGTGGCATCACACAATCCCGCGAGTGTTTCCCAGTCCAGTCCAGGGTGAAATCCACCATGAGGAGGAGTTCTCCTTTTACTATATGTGATGCCTTGTGATCCATGAGGTTGGTTAAACTAGTGATGCCACTTTTGGGTGGGTTGTAGACACATAACGGATTAATTCTTTGGTGTTACAAAGAGTCAGAACTGCATGAAGGGCCTCCAAAGAACCAATTATGTCCATAGGCTAGGCAGTTATCGCTAAGTGATCCTTGGTATATAGGGTGACACTCCCCCCTCCTGGAGAAGTAGCAATCTCTATGGAGAAGTTTATAGACATTTATTGCACATATGTTGTCTGGAATGTTTGGCTTCAACCACATCTCCGTTAGCCCAAGTAGGTCAGGGGAATATTATATCAACCATGCTTCAAGTTCCACAAAATTAGCCATAAGACTCCTGATGTTCAAATGTGCCATCTTCATCCTTTTGGTTATGTTCCACTGAGGAGTGATGGACAGGTTCATACCTGGATTAGGTTCATGGTTACTTTCAACATCGCTTGACCTTGCAAGTCTAAGTAAGTGTAGCCATAACTCAAGCATTTCATACTTTAGCCAGTACCTGTGTCCCTCAGTTCCATGGAAAGATTAGCAACGTAGGTAGTACCCTAGCCTTGCAGTCCATAAACGCTTCCAAAACCAAAGTCCAGTGGTGATTCACTCAGAGCTGAGCAGGAGGTTGGAGTATTTGAAGGATATCCCATCATAGAGCCTATCCTCCCATCTAGGTTCCTACAGTGAAATGTTTGCCACAAGGACTAGAGCCAATGGTAGGCCCACCTCTGCAGAAACCCCTTAAAGTATAGACACTCATTTTCAGTGAAAAAAAAAAAAAAAAAAATATATAAGAGACAGCTCCTTCGATTCTTGATATAAAATCCCCTTGAGTGTCAGTCAGTGAACTAACACACCCCTCCCCCCTAATGTGCATCAGGCTATAGCCTGGTAGTGAACAAAGCACTTTTGTTTCGCTTTGGATGGTTTCAAAAAAATTGATTTAAAATGAAAATGCTGATATCTGGTGGTGATGTTTTGCAGAAATGCCTTAAGGTGATGATCTGTGGCCTGGGTTTATGCAGGATGTGGAAATCGGTTGTCTAACTTTCTTTTGTTCTTTAATATGGTTGCTAAATAGCCCTCAGAGACAAGCACATATTCTTTAAGAGCAGGTCAGATGAAAATGTAGATTCAGTGTAGGACCCAGCATCAAAGAGTTTGTCAGGCTTAGTTGCTAGTCTTAGTTTTCCTTGGATGGCTTCCTAAAAGTTAATTTAAAAATGAAAATGCTGTTACGTGGAGGTGATGTTTTGCAGAAATTCAGTCCAGGAGACTTTCATAGATGTTGTGTACAAGAATGGTGTAGTGTCTTCAAGTAGAAAAACGTGAAAATCCACAGAAACTAATCTACAGACAAACACAAACAGCCATCCACACAGATCCAGGAGGTAGAGTAACCTTATTGCACTCCCAAGTGTACTGTAACACATTGAGGACTTTAATCAATCTAACCTTTTCTTTCTAGATCATAGAAAAGTTGCTGGTGTGTATAGATGCAGGCTCCACTTCAGCTGTAGGCACAAACTCAATGTCTCAACTGGCAAAGAAAATCACAGTTCTTGATGCCATACAAATGCTTGACCTTGCCTGGAGTGCTGTAGCGGAGACAATAGCCAATTGCTATAGGAAGGCAGGATTCTCAGCATCAACATCAGATGCCGAGGTACAGCCTGACAAAACAATATCCAAAACTGATTTGCCGCTAGGTATGTTGGTTCATGATTTTCTTGAATATGCAGACATAGATGTGGCACTACAAACTGAGGGAGCTCTGAGCGAGCAGGAAATCTGCAATATCAGGGGGTTATCCACTGCTGACCAGGAGGACGAGGAGGAGAAGGGTGGGATGATGAGCCAGACACCACATCAGCAGCTGTCGCATCTACAGAAACTAAGGCATTTTGTTCTCATCTGAGAGAAAAGTGGCTTTGACTTGCTGTTTCACATTGACAGTTATGTGAACAGTTTGGTGATACAATCGACCAAACAAAAAAAAAAAATGATTTTTTTGCAAGTAATTGTTGATTGCTTGTGAGTACTGTAATACAATCCCACTGTGCTCAATGTGCATAATGAGAAGATTAAGTACTGTACTGTTTTTATGTGACCGTGGCTGTTTAATAAAGTGCTTACCACAGTACAGAACCTATATTACGTGTGGAAAATAGTTTTGTCTGGATAAGTACACAGCCCACTTAAGAGCACAAAATAGTCATATCCCTAGGGTGTGCAGTTAATCGGGCTTCACTGTATTACAAAAAAAGAGAGAGAACTTATTACTTAGCAATAACACCATCTCAAGATTCTGGGGACATGCTGGAACCTCTCGGTAGTATAGCCTCCTATCTATTATTCTATTTATTCATTGCAAAAAAATATTATATTAATGCATGAATTCAGCTTTTGCTTGTAAAACAGAAGTAAGGAAATGTAATGCAATGTTGTTTTAACCCTAACTAGACCCACCCAATACACCACCCCTGTAATCTCCACCAAATTAAATGCCAGACCACATTCCAGATTTCCAAAATATGTTACTGCACACATTATCTGTTAAATCCTTCACTTTATATTGCCTACTGCCAAGAATTGCTCCTTTTTCCTGCTGTTTTTTTACTGTATATTTTTTCTGCACCTACAGTACCCACTGCTTTATTGTGACTTTTTGTATCTTGTTTTGCCAGTACACTGCACTTTTTCACTGAATGTATTTATCTCCCTGTACCCTTCCCCTTAGGTCACACCTGGAAACAAGCCTTGGCTCAGTGTACTTTTCCAGGTTACCAATTTTCAATAAATAAAGTCTGCTATATTTTTATTTAGTTTTTGTTAACTGGGTAACTGCACTAGACAAATCCTGCCTATTTTCAGGCACGACCCAGGGGAAGGGAATACAGATGAATGCTAACTGACCTTTAACCAGATTAAGCTGTGTGTCTGGTGCACTTGGGTCAATCATGGAAATATTTTGTCAGGGTCACTCAGGAAGTCTGCTATAGCTGTGGTGTACTTTGTGTGATGATGCAGGTGATTTCCTACCAACCTACCCATACTAGGACTGACAGAACTCAGAAAAAGTTTTGATTCTTACTAAATAAGAACCAGAACACGGGGAGGTTCTGATTAGTTCTGATTATTTATAAACAAGTGAATTAACGCCAAAAATGCAGATTATTGATGCCAGATCTATAGTATTTAATACAGAAGGGTAATGGAGATACCACCAACAGGTGTAATAATAATAATAAATCTTTATTTATTAAGAGTAGTTCACAGTGTAATGTCAGAAGCACATCTTTGGCATATAACCATGTTTTACATATGGGCTCAGTGACACATATATTTTTTGCTTTGCTCAATCTCAGAATTTTCTGAACAGGTGCAATTATTAAAATCTGTAGAAAGTTATGTTTTTTCTTTGTTCCCAATGACTTACCTGTCTTTGCCCAACAAGCTTGCTGCTCTAATACCATGCTATTTTTTGCCCTAACTTAATCAATAGACTTCCCTTGGGCACTGATAGAGACACACTGTCCCTCACTGTCAGTGCTACAGGCATGTTCATTTACATTCCCTGAGTCCAGTGGTCCTGTCTCCCTCACCCACACCCAGTCCCATAAGAAAGCATTCCCTGGTGTCCAGTGTTCCCTCCCTCCCCGGCTTATCTCACCAGCCATTGCCTGGAGTGGTCTACCTCCCCCTACCTCCGGACTGGTGTCTCTGTTCCTAGACTGATTTGCTCAAAAAAAAACTTATTAAGCAAAAAGGAATGTCTGGTGCTGCAGATTAGCTGCAAATTACTTGCATTTCCTGGCTAACATGTATCTTCCTGTTAGTCAAGACACTAAGGTTTGCTATGGCTCTGCAGCACCAGAGATTACAGAAAACAAGACCCGAACAAAGTAATCGTCTACTCCCTATGTGGCTGCCAGGCAGTTGCTCCACCTCAGAATTATCCCAGCTCAGTATCCACATTTTGCTGACAGCAAGGTGCTATTCAGATCTCGTCCTGACTAGCACCCACCCAGCAGGCCACCCACAAACCCATTTCCTACACACCCACAGCCCGATGCCCTCCTCTAATGTTGGCTGCTGCTCACTCACTGGGACACAGAAAAGGCACCAAAGTTCATGATGTAGGTTCACAATTGTTTTCATGTTGCACATTTAAGTGCAGCACTAAAGTGTGACTCCAAAATTTGCAACATTATAATCACAAGGTCACAAGGCTAGGGGCTTGGGAAGGGGGGAAGGCATTAGGTTGGAAAATTCCAAGGAACTCTAAACCACCTATTTGCCAAGACTCCTGAGACTACAAACCCTCTTTTTTCTTGTTCCTTACTTTGTTCACTTTGTATTTGTGCAGTGTTCAACCCTGTATCTGCATTAATATAGACTTGTACAATGAATCTCCTTTTCCTTTGTGATAGTGGAATCATATCCTTATTCACAGAGGTCTCATCAGAACCAGCATGAAACAGAATAAACAGAATATTTGACATATTTTGAGCCTTTCATCACTAACCACCTTCATGCCAGAAGTGCAGAGCCTAATGCCCTGAAGCATGGTCTGGTTGGTAGTGTGTAGGGCCCTATGGGCCCAGCGTGCAGCTAGATACCAACCAGCATTATGCCAGGATACACTGGGCAATTTTGGGCCCTACATCAGCAGCACAGTATACTTGTAGGCTCATCTGTATGCATCGAGACACCAACCATTTTCATATTAGGATGTACAGGCCAATTGGACCCTATAGCAGCATGGTCTGTCTGGCTGCACACAAGGTCCTGCAGGCTCTGTGCCCAGCCATATGCTACCACATTCATGCCACAATGTGCAAGACCTTGGGGCCCTGCACCAGCAACACAGTCTAACTGTGGGCCCTGCATGCAGCCAAATACCAACCATATTCATGCCAGGATGCACAGGCCCTTTGAGTTGTGCTACAGCAGCATCATCTGTATGGCTGTAAACAGGGCCCTATGTGCACAACTGCCAGATGCCATCCACCTTCATGCCAAAATGCTCAGGTCCTGCAACCCTGCACCACCAGCATGGTCTGTCTGTTTATGTGCAGGATCCTGTGGACACTACAAAAAACAAAACTATCCCATCGACCATAATTTCAACTAGCATACCTTACCAAGCCAATCAACATGTTTCTGACAAGCCCTTTACAAGCAACTAAAGGAAAGAAAAAAAAAAAAAACATTTCCAAAATTCAAAAAGCCTATATCACAAAACTACAAATCTGTTTTTGGTTTTGTCACATGTGCCTCACAAAATTACTGTTTTTTTATGAGATGAACAAAGTGGGTGATTTGATACCTTTTGTTGGACCAACAAGAGTTGTATAGAATATAAGATTTCAGGCAACACAGAGCCCTTCATCAGATTAAATGACAGACTATACAGAGAAGCAACCTGAAAACATTGGGAGAATTGACTGAAAAGAATGTTTATACATGGAGGTGACAGTTCTGTTGATAAGGTAGTGTATAACTGGATATGAGCTGAGACAAAAAAAGTATTTGAAATCTTAGTTAGGTATAAATCATATCTTATCCATTGATGGAATGTGACAGCAGGGGCCTATAAATTGTGAAATGCTGATGTTCTCAGAGGCTCCCTTGAAGCAGACTGTGTGTGTGTGTGTGTGTGTGTGTGTGTGTGTGTAGCTGTCAAGCAGTGGCTGGCAGCAGCAGGCGGGTGGGCAGGGAAATATCAATATACTTGTAAATACTAACTTCCACAGAATTAAAGAGAAAACCAGCATTGGTGGATTTTGAATATAAGGGACTGCTGAACTTGAACTGGGCAGAGGAGCTATGTACCAAAAACACTGGCCACCAGGTAAATTCCTTTACAACACACCCTGTACTGTCATTTAGCTCAGAGAGCCCATGCTGCAATAATGATTAGTTTCTGTCTTTCTGCACTAATAATGTAACAGAAATTATTAAAAGCATAGCTTAGTTTACTTGTTCTTTAAGCTGTTGCTGGTATTTTTAGTAACAGCTGCCTCACAAGCTTATGAGGCTCCCAAGTGTTTAAACAGAGTTTGAAACATCATCTGTTTTTATGAGCATACCTTGATATACCTAAGAGATACTGTACCAACATTATTTATTTATTTATTTTTGTTAAACTATTATCTCCCCGTGGTCATGGATGGCTCCTTCCTTCCCTCCCCCCAGCACTATCCCCCAAAGGATCAGACCCCCTCCCTTATGCCCCCATGACTTACACTTCATGGCAGGGTGGTGGGGAGCGACAAAGCCCACCAGGAATGGATCCAGTCAGGTAGGTGTTATCTCGGGGGCAGTGCCTGCGTGGGACAGTATTCAGGCTATGCTCCCAGGACCCATTTTTCACTTTTCTTCGGGGGGCGGGGGGGAGTTAGTGTGCAATGCAGACAGTAGCATGCAATGCATGCGTCCGCACACTGCATGTTGGTCAGCTGCTCCTCCCTTGCCCCCCAAGATATGGAACTCTGCATGCCAACACCTAGCCTCTGCTAGATGTCAGGCAAATGCCGGTCCATATTCCCCACACTCCACTGGAGAGGAGAGAGATGTCCCCTGGATGCTTGATCCTCTCTCTCCCCAGCTGACATCCTGGCAACCCACCTGCACCGCGAACAGGGGTTGCCAGTGTGGCAGGAGGTAAGACATGATGCCTCAGCCCTACACACCAAATGGCCGGCATCAACATTATTTATTAATTAATTTATTTATTTCAAGAGTTCTACCAGGAGAGATATACTGAGCAGACAACAGCTAAATTCCAGATATGCCCTGGGGTGGGAAAGGGGAAGCAGAGCAAGCAATACAGAAAGAGCAAGTGAAAATAAACTGTAGGTGTAGTGGTAATACAATATAATGAACAACAAATTATAAAAAAAAATAAAAGTAATAATGCATTACAGCTGTGCAGACAAACTATACACAATACAAAGACAGATAATTAGGGCACAAAAAATAAATATAACAGTACAAATTAAGTTAGTTGTGCAAAATAGTTCTGGGAGCAATTCAGAATGAAGTAAATTACTAAGACTAAACTTGAAGGTGTGAGAGTTAACAATGCCAGTGCATTACAGTGAGAACAGGTGCAGAAGCAATTTCAGATGCAAAAAATTGTATGGAGCAGATTAGCCATGGGTAGGAAGGTAAATCATCAAGTGTATGCGTGGAGATGTCAACAACACAGAGAGGGGGGAACACAAGGATAGCAGCAATCACAGGAGGGCGTAGGAAAGTCACAAAGCAGGGACTTGAAGGGGGGAAGGATGAGGCTGAGCAGATCGAAAATAGAAGAGAGGAACAGAGTTTAGAGAAATATACAAGTAGGCAGTTTGGCCTACTGAAGTTTTCTTGGATGAGAGGAAGAGGGAAAGGTAAGCGGTGTTCTGGAGAAGGTAGAACGAGGAGGGAAGCAAGGAGGGTGGAGATGTAGGCAAGGGGTGAGCTAAACCTGCCCTTGTAAGTGAAGGTAGCACAGTGGGTGAGTTGTCTGAGTGAAGAGATACTGCAGATAGCCTTAAGCTTGCCCAGGAGCAGGGGGTGGGACATTGTGTCAAAGGCCTTGGCCAAGTCGACAAAAATGGCAGAAGTGATGGCTGTGTAAACCAGACCTTTTGTTTTGTTAATTTGTTCTCCTGCTGGTTTGTATGGCCTTTGTCTCCAGCCAGTATTTAATTCTGTCCTGTCTCCTCTCTCCCCAGTCAGGAACCCCTCAGGGCTCCCAACTCCTCTGCTGAGGGATACTCAGCCCCCAGGCAGATGGCGCTTCCATAGCTGCTGCCTGACACCGCAAGTCCAGACACTCTTCTCACTAAGGTATGGCAAAATCCTCCAGCCAATCGGAGCGCGGGCACCTTTTTCTGCCCCATTACGATTGGTCCACTATTCACTTCTACTTTGCTGCTGTGAAAACTATCTGAAAAAGGACTGTAATTGCAATTTTTACTGCTGCTTTGACGTTCTGCACCTAGAAACTGCTGTTTAGCCTTAATTTGTGAAAGCAGAGCAAAGTTAAGTGTTATAGCCCCCTCCTGATTCTGTTGCCTGGACCCAGACTTCTGGGCACCAAGTGTAAACTGGACCTTTTGTTTTGTTAATTTGCCCTTCTGCTGGTTTGTGTGGCCATTGTCTCCAGCCAGTATTTAATTCTGTCCTGTCTCCTCTCTCCTCAACCAAGAACCCCCCAGGGCTCCCAGCTCATCTGTCGAGGGAGACTTAGCCCCCAGGTGGATGGCGCTTCCATAGCTGCTGCCCGAGACTACAAGCCTGGACACTCTCCTCCCTAAGGTACAGCAAAGCCACTTTTTTCTGCCCGCCTCCCATCCCCCGCCTTATTAAATACACTATCACCCCACCTTATACCCACGCCCATTCCATCTGTCACTTATCACAACCATGTACTGTAGCTTCCCTCCACACCACTAATCCCTAGGATCTACACAAATGTTCTAAACTATCCCAGCTCTATAAGCTTAGGAAGGAGTCCCTGCTCTGATTTTGCTTGCTGGGGAAGAAGACCTGTGGTGCTGTGAATAGGCAGCAGTTAAGGGTATTCTACACCTACACACCTATAAATACTGAGGCAGTGGCTAAGGCTACTAATTCTATTAATAGGCTACAAGGACTTGTGAGATCAACTATCTCTGCCCCCCGCAAGGCATCACCATGTGGGGGCCCCACTGGCTCCACTATTTGTTCCTCCTCTCCCTTATGCCATGTACAGTATACAACCTCTCACAATCTTTTTGGTGGGGGGAACATAGCCTCCCAGTGGGCTGTCGTGTACACTGTAACTCACTGTATAACCATCTCTGTGCTCTTAGACTCCCCCACCTGCAGCCGCTTACTCGACCTATAATCAGTGGTGGAACTTGGGCTGAACTGCCCTTGTAGGGCACATCCTTTACTTTACCAAGCATCTACTTCTCCCTACATCTTACAGCCAGGGTCTCAGTGGTTGCTGTCTTAGGACAGATTAGATCTAAACACAGGGCTCTATATACTCGACCCGAACCCCCTCATAGACGAACACAGGCAAGGGATCACAAAATGCCTGTTGCTGCTCTAAGGAAGCTCCTACTTTTCCTTCTGTTGTGCTCTGGAGACATTGACCTTAACTCTGGCCCATCTGAAATCCTTACTTCTCCATGGGACTTAGCAAAGCTAAAAGGAATGCATTTTATGCATGTGAATGTATGCAGCCTGCTAAAGAAGTTTACCCTGATCCAGGCCTGGGTCAATCATACCATTCCAGATGTTCTAGTGGTCTCTGAATCCTGGCTCCAACCTGCTACTACTGATAGGAAAAATAACATCCCAGACTATTCATTATTTAGAGCTGATAGGCACACTAGGGGTTGAGGAGTGGCTATGTACGTCAAGGACAAATACTTGGCTTCATGCCTAGACTCATTATCCATTGCAAATCAGTTTGAATGCCTGTCACTGAAGACTGAGATATCCTCCACCGCGCTTTGTGTCATAGGTTGCTATAGACCTCCGTCTGCTGGCTCTCAAATCCTCACCCACCTAACTTCTGTTATGGGACACGGCTCCCTTGAAACAGTTCTTCATGGGGACCTTAACTTTGATTGGATGTGCAAGGCTGCCGCACCACTTAAGGAGTTCTGTGATGCCCATGGGCTGATGCAACTTATTGGTGAGCTTATGCACCCTAATAAGCAGAACCCTGCTAATAGCACATTGCTTGATGTCATCCTAGTAAGCAAACCGCATTTGTTCTCCCATGCCAGAACCTTCTTCTCTGATGTCAGTGACCACTGCATTATTGCCAGTGCAAGATCAGTAGAGAATCCACTATCCTCATCAAGGTTCTCCTCTAAGAGGTCCAGATGTAACTTTGATCAGTCTGCCTACCTTGATGAGCTAAAATATTTGTTGCACTGGTAGGACTTTTATTTTGCTAATTCAGTTAACTTGGCATATGATATCTTTTCTGAAATTGTGTCTGGGGCCTTAAACAAGTATGCCCTTCTTGTAAAAGTTAGGGTTATGAGCAGAGCCTGCCGTTTGTTCTCCTCAGAACTGCAAACAGCATTGTTGGGTGGGGACAAGCTCTGGATAAAAGCATGAAAAACTAAGGCCCCTATGGTGTTTGCACATGCCCAAAACAAAAATCATAGGCTACCCCTACTCATTCTAAACTCACAAAACAACCCCATTGAGCAGGTCACCTCATTCAAATATCTGGATATCACCCTGGATTCAAGGTTTGCTTACCATGATCATATCCAAAATCTGTGCTCCGCTGTCAATGTTGGTATTGGTCTGCTACACCGGTACAAACACTGCCTCCCCCCCGAAGCCCTAAATCTAGCTGTATCAGCTTCTATACTATCTCTCATTGACTATGATATCATAGTATATGAAGCAGCTGACAACACGCACCTCAAGCAAAATTAGGTTAGCCCTAAATAAGGCCTGTAGGCTAGCCACTGGCTGCGATAGGCTCACACATACTTGCACTCTTTACACCTCTACCAACTGGCTAAACTTTGATGGGAGGCTAAAATATCAGGCCTGCCTTTTCACTAAAAAATAACTACTAGACTACTCCCTCCTGCTCTCACCTCTCTACTCCAAGCACCCCTGTCCACCCACCACACACGGCAAACTGCAACTACCCACTTCCGGATACCAGATTGCAAAACCTCCTTGGACCAAAGAACATTTAAGTACCTGACTCCTAGCTGGCTGAACTCCCTCCCGAATTCCCTCCTCACAGAGCCTAAACTTTGCCTGTTCAAATCCCACCTCAGAGGCCTAATCACCCAAGATTCAGTCTGTGACTGTCCCTGATTTTCTCAGGCACTCCTGCATCTCATCAGAACATTTACCTCCCTGGTATTGCCGCCCTAGAGTGTGCATGTATGTGTGTGTACATATATATATATGACGATGGACTCCTATGGTCCTGCCTGAAAATGCAAATGACCACCAAGGCATGGCTACGCCGCCATCCTGTAGTGTACATTCTTGTTAGCTCCCACCCTGCTCCTCTGCTCCTATTCTAGTAACTCTATGTACCATTGTATTACTAGCTTCAATATGTAACTCTATGTACCATTGTATTACTAGCTTCAATATGTAACTCTATGTACCATTGTATTACTAGCTTCAATATGTAACTCTATGTACCATTGTATTACTAGCTTCAATATGTAACTCTATGTACCATTGTATTACTAGCTGCAATATGTAACTCTATGTACCATTGTATTACTAGCTTCAATATGTAACTCTATGTACCATTGTATTACTAGCTTCAATATGTAACTCTATGTACCATTGTATTACTAGCTGCAATATGTAACTCTATGTAGCATTGTATTACTAGCTGCAATGCTTCGACCACCTGTACCCATGTCTGATACTGTACTGACTGAAGTACTTGCCACTTTTGTTACCTATGCTTGCATTGTTACTTTGTATATGCTGTACTATTTGTTGTGTTGCTTCTTTACTCAACTGACGTGGAACCTTTGTAAAGGAGTCTTTGACTCAAAGGTATGTCTCCGATACTCCTCAATAAATAAATAAATAGGAGAGCTCGGAATACATGCACTAAGATGATAAGAGAAGCTAAAGCCTCCTTTTACCACTTGGAACTGGACTCTGCCGCCAGGAGCTCATCTAAATTCTGGAAATCTATTAAGGACATGTCCAGCCATACACAGGAAAACTCTGCCTGTAAAGATCACCTCTGGCAGTGTCACCATCTGTGACAAAGTGGAGATCCTGGATGCATTTAACAACCACTTTGCCACTGCGGGGCTAGCATTTGACAACTCCCCTGCATGCTCCTTACATTCCCAGATTGGTGTACAAAATACTGAACCTCTTATTACCAACTCAGTCTTTTCCCTCCACCTTGCTTTGCTGAAAGAGGTTAAAGAATTCCTATTACAGTTGGATATCAAAAATAGCGCTGGGGGCAGACTCCCTTGACCCATACTTTCTGAAGGTTGCCTACCATGTTTTAGCTGTGCCAATCACCCATCTATTCAATCTTTCACTGTCTCAGGGAATTCTACCACCCCTATGGAAAACAGCCCATGTTATCCCCGTTAAAATCAGGGGACCCCTGTGATCTTAACAATTACAGTCCAATTTTTCTCTACTCCCTATACTGTCCAAAGTGCTGGAAAAAATTGTAAGCAAACGGTTGAGAACCTATGTAGAAACTATGAACCTGCTAAACCCAATGCAATCTGGCTTCAGAGAAGAGCATACTACCATTACAGCCCTAGCCAAAGTGACCAGTCACTGGCAGCGAGACCTGGAGAATAGGAACTTCGTCTGTGCAGTGTTTTTAGACCTAAGCAAGGCCTTTGACACAGTCGATCATGGCCTGCTCCTCTCCTTCCTGAGAGTGGTAGGCCTGGACCCACTATCCTTGCATTGGTTTGCTGACTACCTCTCTGGACAGTGGCAGCAAGTTAAGGCAGAAGGTGAACTTTCTCCCAATAAACCCCTGCAAAGAGTAGTGCCCCAGAGATTGATCCTTGGGCCCTTACTGTTCACTATCTACGTAACCAACATTGGCATTAACATAACTAAGGCCAATATCCATCTGTTTGCCGATGACACGGTACTCTATCTAAGTCGCCCATCTCTGGAAGCTGCCTGTGGAGACCTACAAACTGAATTCAATCTACTTCAAAAACAACTACTAGATAAAAAGCTCTTACTAAACACTAAAAAGACCAAAGCTATGCTGTTTTCTCCACTTCTCCATGTAGCAAACCCGGCCAGTGCTGGCTCTATTCCACAGATCACCACAATTCTGGGAGAAAATCTAGAATTTGTCAAATTCAAGTATTTGGGAGTATGGCTTGACCGCAGACTCTCCTGTACAGACCATATTGAGGATCTGCTAAAAAAAACTGAAGCAGAGGCTTGGACTTTTTTTTCAGGATTAATAACTTGATGATGCCAAGCTGCTGCTGGTACAAACAATGTTTCTCTCCTTGGGTGACTATGCTGACTTCCTTTATAGTCACTGCCCTGACTCTTATCTCACTAAATTGGATAAGTTGTATCACAGGGCCCTGAGATTTATTGCCGGTCTACCTTTTTCCACTCACCATTGTGTCCTTTACGCTGCCGTGGGATGGCCCTCCCTTCAGTGAAGGAGAAACAGAAATGCTGTATTTTGGACGTACAGGGCTATTATTCAAGTAGTGTGCCCATTTTAGTTTTTTTTTTTCCTCTCTTAGTGTGGACTCCATTTTTGGCCACTATGTAGCAGGAATTGTTTGTCCTTTGAAATCATCGGTTTCTGCGCATCTTTTCTGGTGCTTAGCTAAGGAACACTAAGTCAATTTGCTACTACTGTGATTTCAGCTCTTCTTTGGGATAAGTTAACTAATGTGCATTATGGCTTTATTTAAGTTTGCATACAGCTGTTAATATTTTGACCTGTTCCTAAATTTAGAGCCTTAAGGAATTGTTTTTGGTACAGCTTTAAAGTAGTTAATTGCTGCAAGCCTCTCATTGTCCCACACCCCCTCTGCCTTCTCCTCCCTTAATCTCTCTGCCCTCCCAGTTTCTTTGTCTACTGAAACCCCCCACTTGCTCTTACTTAAACCACTCTCCCTTCCTCTCCCCTCAGGTCTCCTTAAGCCCACCGGGGCTTCGGGCCTCTGTGCTGGAACAGTGCCCTGTGTGTCTTGCCGTGGTTCCGCTGATCTGGCAGCGGAGACACGCGGCAAGTGCTGAAACTTTTATGCTGCTCCTCTGAGCCATTCTTTCCACTGGCACTTCACACCTGCTCCCCACCCACCCTGGGTGGACCTGTTCTTATATAGGACTTTCTTAGTCAGATGATTTAGTGCCTGATTTTCCATTGGCTCCTTATATTGTGTAGCCACTAGGGGTGTGTTCTAATCTATACTCACTGTTAGACTTTGGCTACACAGTCCTTGACACTTGCCTGAGCTGCTTGAGTCTCATATTTTTGGGCAGCTTTTGTCTAGTGGCGTTCCCTTACCAACCGCCTCAGTTTCATATTTTTTGAATATCCTTTTTCTAGCGGTGTTCCTAAACTAGCATTGCTTACTCTGGTTTTTTAACCTAAATGTCTTCCCAACCCTTACGACTACTCTGATTCTTTTTTCCCCATCTATAGCTGTACTGTAATAAATTTGGGACAGTTGGTCCTTAGCAGCTAGCATAGGTTCTCACCTACACTGTAGGTCAAACAGAGAATTTGTTCAGCTGGACTACATCTTGTTATCCCTTTGTAATACGCAGTGCAGTGTGCTAACTACGCCACCAGTTAGTGGCTTCACCCGATCCCTCAGTGACAATATAATGCTCCGCTACCATATGGTAGGGGTCACCCTCTCTCTCTTACTACTCTGCATAAATGCATCATCTCTTTCTTTACCAGGCAACCAGAATAGTAATTCTCATGGGCTTAGGAACTTTAGGTTCTCTAACCTTCTAATTTTGAAATACTGGCCTGTATATACTTGGCCATACTTTTTCTACAAAAGCGGATGTACATACTATGTGCAGTTTGCCCATTGTACTGTAAGTGGAGGGGAAAGCATTACTCGTCCCTTACATACTACTCCGTAAGGCTCTTGTTCCTACCAATCCTAGTGCTTCTTCTATCAGGAGATGTGAAACCTAATCCAGATCCTCCCACCCACTTCTCTGCTACTGATCTATCTGGGATAACTAATAAAGGACTCTTCATTGCATATATGAATGTTAGGAGTCTAACATGCCACATGGATGAACTGGAAGTGTGGATTAAAGTCTATAACCCAGACATACTCTGTCTTACTGAAACTTGGCTGAAACCTCAAATCTCTGACTCGCTGCTCAATAGCTAATTACTTCTTGATCCGAAGAGACAGACAGGGGGCAAAGCATGGCTGGGGGTGTCTCTCTACCACAAGAACCACCTTAGCATTACAGCTGTCCCTACCCAGGTCTCACCTACCCTGTGTGAATCCATTCATGCCATAGTTTCACTTGGTGCAAAGAAATTACATATTATCGACGCATATAACCCTGCCTCTGGGGGTTTGGCAGGACTCCAGGCCCTCCTTTGACTAAGCATCACAGTCTGTCAATCTGAACGAGGCTATAATCCTGGGGGATCTAAACATAAACTGGCTAGGACCTACTCAAAGCTCTTTTATGTCACCAGTGCACAGCTATAACCTATACCAGTTGATAACCGAGTACACAAAAACACCAACTCCACCTAAACCAGGCACTCTTATCGACTGGTTGCTTACAAATTGCCTGGAGCATGTGACCACATTGGGTATCCTGGCAGATGCAATAACTGACCATTCTCTGATTTATTGTATCTGGACCTTGGGTGCCCCACCATCTCCTCCACCTCATTTCGTCACCTTCACATGTAACCCCCACCCCTGCCTTTTTGCCAAAACGACAGGTGGCATGCTGTTGGCGCTGGCAGCAATACCTGGTGGGAACCTGGGTTCGGGGAGGATGAGGTTACTCGGCACAAGGGGACCTAGGTTTGGCTACTCTGCACAGGGGCACCCAAGTAAATCCGAACACAGGAAGCAATAACTGTAATGTCCAGAACCAGGAATGGGATTTTTCTGTGTGGCTTTTATTCACAACTAGCTGAACACAACAAAGCATAGATGGACCTCCATGGGGCTACGTTTACTGATAATGCATATTAGAGACTACAAGGTGGTCCACTTGAAGAATGGACCAATTATACTGTTTTCAGGCTCTGGACCCACCAGGCACACAGCCCGGACTTGCATGTGCTTTGGATACACAGCCCGACTGGCCCGGCTCCCCTGCCGGCCATGTGACTGGTGGTTCATTGGAAGAATGAACCCATTTTACTTGTTGTGGCTCCCCACACTACTTAGAGTCTGCGACTCCTAGAGAGATTTTCCCATTTGTGACCCACGTCTGGGTACTTCCCTCATCACTGGCCAAGCGCATGAGGTAAGTAGCAATCACAGCAGAGTGAGACAGTGTGAAACCCATTTAACTGGAGTTTCACAAGCAGCCTTCCCTGCCTACCACTAGGTCTTACTGGGATTCTAGTAACCCCGGGTAACAAGGGGTTACACTCAACCTTGACCAGGAAAATGACTGTCCCCAGTCATTATGCACCCGGTCTTAGGCCATCCCACCCTATGTGCTACCTGCGGAGGGGGGTGATCAGGCCCCCTCCTACCATGCGCAAGCACAGGCAGGCAACACTAAGGGCCTAGAGGCCTGTAGATGACATATCAGCCTCTACACTATCCACTTACTATGGACACCCAGTGGCTCTGGTAGAACCATCCAGAGCATAGCCCCGATAGATCAGCACTGATCAGCACAGCGGTCCCTACTGCAGGTCAGGGCCACAGCCTGTCCATCCCCCTAACCCTCTAGGGAAAACCTATCTGCCTCTAACATAATATCCCAAAACAAAAACAAAACCCAGGGACCTCCCTGACCTTGGGCAACCTGCAACTACACCATTAAAATACCAATTACTGCCTTCTCCCTACCCCCACGACCACACCTGTGGAAGGAAAGGGTTACTACAGCAATAACCATAACAATAACACCACAGTACTTTAAATTTCTAAACAATAAAGCACTGACGAGGAACTCCGATGAGCCCCTCCTCCTCTTCTTGTCTTCTCTTCTGTCTTCCTAAGAACACCTGTAAGAAAAAGAAAGACAAAACACACTCCTAATCTGCATACACAGTCTACCTAAAACCCTTACCATACAAAACACTGAAAAATCCCAAAAAGATTTTTTAGAGAAAGGTAGAAAAACAGTATTTACCTTAGAGTACAATAATGACATTATTTACAATACACATTTGGGGGGATGGAGTGCCCTAAAAGTCCCAACTAGTGACCACAAGGCCCGAAGGCTAGTCCAATAAAGAGTCTCTCCTGGGCCGCAGCCCGGTGAAGCACAGTTCTAACAGGCCAAAGTCCCGAAGGGGAGAGTCTTTGTGGACAGTTCACACATTTTTGAAGTCTGTAGTGTAGGGTGTGTACTGCAATGTCATAAAGATAGAAAAGTTTTGGACTTACCAGCCATTTGTAGTACAAGAATCTGCACAAACCTGCACCCTGCCGAAGACTCTCCCTGGCAGCATTTCTTCTGATACAGCTGGGCGGACATCTTCCGGGAACCACAGGAGGGCACATCTGGAAACAGCTGGGCTGATGTCATCTATGGAGACGGAACCTTAGAACAGGAACAAAAAAGAAAACAGCTGGTCCGACGTCATCCAATTACCAGGCGATGAACAGGAAACAGCTGGGCTGGTGTCCTCTCTGGATCTGAAGTCATCTGGTGGGCCAGTAGATGGTTGCTGGACAGGACAGTACACTGTAGACTGATGAATGTGGAGCACCTGAGTCCTTGGTTATTCATATTGGCGGATCAATAAGGGCACTTCACAGTCTGGTGTGGCAGTATTGACTACCACTGCTCAGCTCTCCATTTTGTAGGCACGGGCTTAATTGCTGGGAGGTCCTTGCACTAAGACCAATAGCACCGGGGGTCAGGGGCTTGAATTATTACCCCGTCTGGGTGCACATAATTCACACAGTGGGAGATTTCACGTCCCTCTCTGTCCACCACTCTCACTCTGTCCATAAACAGTGTCCTGCCTCTCTTCCACTGGGAATACTTTTTGTGGAACAGTCTATTCTTTACATGCTTGTTAGCCCCAGGATGCATACTTTTCATTGCTTCATCCCAGATCCAGGATTTCCTGCAGTCCTCAATCTCCTCCCAAACTCTCCGAGGAAAGGTAGGAAAGGTCATACCATAGATCTCATTTGCCTTTCTACGAACCAGTCTCTCCTCTTTACTTGCTTTGGTCAATCTGAGACCGCTGGCCTGGCTTGGGGGTGCCCAGTCCTGGTTCTGCCAGCTTCACATTCTCAAGGAAATTAGAAACTGATCCCTGACTTCTTCCTCCTGTAAAGCCAGGGCAGTGGCATCACCATCTTCTTCAACACATTCCTCCGAGGCAAGATCTTGAGGCTGTGTACCCGTTCCTTTCTCACAAGGCCACATAGGTTCCCCCTCATCTTCCTCTTCACTGAGGATCTGAGCTCAGGAGTGAGCAGTCATTCTCACCCTTGAGACTATCCACTCATCACTAGGTGCAGAGGTCGACACCTCCCATTCAAAGGCCTCCCGCATCTCATCTTCATCTAAGAGACTCGGGCTAGGCCCCTCCACCCAGGGGTCTATTGATGCTTTATCCGAACTTTCTTTCTGAGATCCAGCATCCAAAACTTAAACTTCAGGTTTAGTCTCTAACTCTGCACCCTCTAGCTTTGTGCCACACTCCCCCGAGGGACCTTCCTCCACAGGCTCCGCCTGGTGCTGTGTGCTACCAACTGCAGATTCCTGAATTTTTGTCCATGTGGGGGCCAAATGAATTGGAGGCACTTTCTATAAGCTGTATTTTTGTAGGCATCCAGCACAGTGAGGAATCATGAAGACGTCCCTTCGAGCACTCAAGCATATTTGGCATACACACACTGGATAATTAGGAATCGCCACATCAGGAGGCAGTTGCCCTCCATAGCACCACTTTTCCATATCTCTCAGTCTATTTACTGCTGCTGTTACTGCAACCTGGGCATGATCCGGGTAACGAGCAGGTCCTGAGGCCATAACTGCAGAAAAATAAACAAAAGTTCACTGTAACCGAAAGTCCCACTTTAATGAACACACTCTGTAGCTTTAAAATGGCTCCTCTGCTGCTGTGTTTACTTTACTACCCCACCCTGTAATGGCGGCGGCACTCCTGTGCATCAACATTTAGAATCTGGGTCGAGCCACTGCGCACCCGATTTACGCCAGCTACTGATAACTTTTACTCAAACTGCACAACTTGCTTTGATCTGGCTGTACACACATTTACAGGATTTCCCTTGGACTTTTCACAAGCTGGTAACATTCATTTTATTACAGTCCCTTAAAAGCTTCAGGTTCAGCACATGATTGCCTGCTTCTACTAGTGTTGCATTTTGCTACAACCCACAGTCTTTCTCTGGCTGCAAACTTTAAACTGAGGCTAATTTCACTTCTATGCACACTTTCAAAGGCTTTACAGACTTTCATTTGCTGGCAGGACTTCACACAGTCGTTACTTGCAAAGCGACTACACTGCTGCACACACATTTTATATGGCATTACTGAAAATCACTGATTGAGCAGTTTTATGAAGGTTTACTTACTGTGATCAGTAGCAATTTGCTGCGATGGGGTAAAACGGCCTGCAGCCAGTTCTTTAAGGCCTCTGTACACAAACGGGCGGACAGTCTTAGCGATCGTCGTTTTAACCACTAAACTCGCTACTTTAACGATCGATCTGCGGGTTGAGCCCAATTTTAAACTCAGAAGTCAATTTTTGAATATTTACAGCACTTTGAATACTTCGCGATGCTCCTCCACTGCCAGTACAAGCACTACACTCTGTCTCCCTCTCGAATGCTGAGGCAGTCTCAGAAGAGCTGGCTGAGGGGTGGGACCAATTGCAACCTGACCAACCACACGACGCCATGCAAATGAGCCTCTTCTTCCTCGCGAGGGCTCCTCTCCCCACGGCGATCGTTGAGGAGGCAAATTTACACTGTAAAATGTACTTTTTTTTTTTTCAACTGACTCCACAGTGGGAGCTCATTTCAACCATGTAACATTGCCATTAACTCTGCAGTCTCTCTCTTTACACAGAAAGCATTTCCAAAGTCCAGGGCATAATTTCTCTGTTGCTACCCCTAGTTTTCCACACTTTCCTTCACAGAATTCATTTTAAAAGCATTTCAAATGTCCAGGGCATAATTTATCTGTTGCTACCCCTAGTTTTCCACACTTTCCTTCACAGAATTCATTTTAAAAGCATTTCAAACGTCCAGGGCATAATTTCTCTGTTGCTACCCCTAGTTTTCCACACTTTCCTTCACAGAATTCATTTTAAAAGCATTTCAAACGTCCAGGGCATAATTTCTCTGTTGCTACCCCTAGTTTTCCACACTTTCCTTCACAGAATACATTTTAAAAGTTGACAAAAACACTGTAAACAATTTTGATGATGCAGGACAAGGGCACACTCTTTGGCTTTACAGCTCCTTGGTAAACAGTTGGCATTTTTTAAACAGCAGCACAAGATTCACAGCACACAGCAACACACTAGGGAAATTGTTTCAGCTTTTTGGGCTACCCACTGCCAGATAGCCAAAATGCTAGCCCCCTTGCCCAAGCATCTTCCTTCCTGAACAAATCCAAAGTGGTGCCTCCATTTTTGTAACCCCCACCCCTGCCTTTTTGCCAAAATGACAGATGGCATGCTGTTGGTGCTGGCAGCAATACCTGGTGGGGACCTGGGTTCGGGGAGGATGAGGTTACTCGGCACAAGGGGACCTAGGTTTGGCTACTCTGCACAGGGGCACCCAAGTAAATCCGAGCACAGGAAGCAATAACTGTAATGTCCAGAACCAGGAATGGGATTTTTCTGTGTGGCTTTTATTCACAACTAGCTGAACACAACAAAGCATAGATGGACCCCCATGGGGCTACGTTTACTGATAATGCAGATTAGAGACTACAAGGCGGTCCACTTGAAGAATGGACCAATTCTACTGTTTTCAGGCTCTGGACCCACCAGGCACACAGCCCAGACTTGCATGCACTTTGGATACACAGCCCGACTGGCCCGGCTCCCCTACCGGCCACTTGACTGGCAGTTCATTGGAAGAATGAACCCATGTTACTTGTTGTGGCTCCCCACACCACTTACAGTCTGCGACTCCTAGAGAGATTTTCCCATTTGCGACCCATGTCTGGGTACTTCTCTCATCACTGGCCAAGCGCATGAGGTAAATAGCAATCACAGCAGAAATCCGTAGAGGTGGACCTGGTTACTAAAGATGGGGAGTGTTCCCACCTCCAGCTCCCACAGCCCATACCTGGCCATTTCTCTGGACAAACTGAAACTTTGAAATGTAGATTAAACGGTGGATGAACTGTCGCACCCCCTCTACAACATTACTTGAATCCACACAGCACTTTAGCTTTTGAACCTTCTACATTTGTTTGTCCTAGTACTATAGGCCTCCCAAATAGTAGTCCAAATCCCAGATTTCTTCACATTTCCCAGTCTGAAGAAACACATTTTTGCCCTCTCATATTAGAGCAACACTCACCCTTTCGTTGCAGGTGCCCCACAGGTGAAGTACAACTTTTCCACTTTTAAGCACAAAACCGAAACTGTAAAGGCAGCTTTTCTTTAGCAGAAGTTAGGATTTCCCTGGAATCCACATGGGATACTTACTTCTCCCCCCCCAGAGGGAGGGGGCACTGAGACCTGGACAGCGGTCTCCACCACTTGAAACTGGACTCTGACCTTCTTGCTTCAAAACAAACAGGAGACTCCCTTCCTGCTTGAGAGCAAGCAGGAGACTGATTTTGAAAACTCCCAACGTTTTTATCTTACTCCCACTGCTGCAGATTCCTAGGTGGCTTATGCAGCTCTGACAGTTCTATTGGTGATGTCATCTCTCAGTCTCAGCTGAGACTGAGAACAGAGTGAGACAGTGTGAAACCCATTTAACTGGAGTTTCACAAGCTGCCTTCCCTGCCTACCACTAGGTTTTACCGGGATTCTAGTAACCCCGGGTAACAAGGGGTTACACACATATTTTGCAACCATGGATGAAAATGCATTCCTTCATGATGTTTCCAACATTGACGAGTCTGAGGTCAATCAAGCATGTAAAATTGAGGATGCTCTATATATTTTTCTCAGTGAATTTAGTGCAGTTCAATTGAAGCATGCCCCAAAAGTTGCTAGAAGGGTCAGAGGTAATCAAACTAGGTGGCTCCACAAAGACCTGCTTGCTGAGCTGCAACTCAGGGATAAGCTGTGGAAGCACTATAAACGTACTGGCTTGTTTTCTGATCTCATTACATATAGAGCTCACAGAAATTCCTGCAAAAAATGAATAAGACAAGCCAAAAGAAAGTACTACCAGAACCTGTTATCTAGCTCTTCCTGTGACACTCGGAAGATCTGGGCCCATGTAAAGACTTTTCTTGGTGCATCACAATCTACTACCCCATCAGAAATTATTCTCAATGGAGCTCACTGCAATGACTCTAATACAATTGCGAATGCTTTCAATAGGATGTTCTGTGATCTCTCACTATACACCTCTTCCTTCCCTTCCATGCCTACATCCTGTCAGTACTCTGTCTCTAGCAATGTAGTGGACTCCCTTAATCTTCTAAAGGGTCTCCTCCGACTCTGCCTTTTTACTTTAAGGCTATAACCAGATTGCAGGTCCTTAAACAACTGAGATCAATCTCTGACAACACTAGCCCAGGGTCTGACTCCCTTGAACCCCATCTGCTGAAACTGGCAGCTCCTCTCATTGCCTCTCCACTGGCAAAATTTACACGTTATCCCTTTCCTGTGGTGTTGTTCCAGACCTTTGGAAAATTGCTAGGATTACTCCTATGTTTAAAAAAGGGGGATAAGAAGGATATTACAAATTACAGGCCGATAGCGATTCTCTCGGTCCTGAGCAAAATACTTGAGAAGCTTGTTGCCGCCCAAACACATGACTTCCTGGAAACTTTAAATCTTCTCTGATGCTCAGCATGGTTTCAGGAAAAATCATAGTATGACAACAGCCCTGATAAAACTCACTTCGGATATACTCTCTAACATGGACTGTGGATGGCTTACAGGGGCTGTCTTCATTGACCTCACCAAGGCCTTTGATCTGGTTGACCACCCCTTACTCCAGTCTACCCTACAAAACCTGGGCTTCTCGACTTATGTTGTGAACTGGTTTAGCAGCTATCTATCTGGCAGGACCCAGACAATGAAATTCAACTCCGCAACATCTAACAGTACTACAATTTTTTTTCCCATTTCTCTCTCCTCCCTCTCTTCCTCCCCTCCACCCCACTTCTCTGCTCTATCCCTCTCTCTGCCCTAGCATTAGCTAATTCTGTTATCCTAGGCTTGCATTCCATCGCCAACCTCTTATTTTTGGTCTCTGTCATGTAACCGTATATCGATGCTGTTTTGTTGTTTTCCACCTTTACCTTATGTATGTTAAATTGTCCTCCAGGACCACTTTGTAAATGAGCTTGCCTCAATGGTGCATTTCCTAGTTAAATAAAAATTGAATTGAATCAACGTTGGTGTTCCCTGAGGAACATTCTGGGGCCACTTCTATTCTCACTTTTTATCAACAATATTCCAGATGCCATTACAACCTGCTCATCTCTTCTCTACGCTGATGATCTTGTCATCTTCACCAGCGCTGCAAATATCAATCGCCTCAACTCGTCACTTTCTACTGACTTTGGGAACATTCGAAACTGGCTGTGCAACCATAAATTGGTTCTAAATACCAAAAAACCAAAAACTATGCTCCTAGGCTCTGTCCCTAAAATAAGGGCGTGTCCATCACCCCGCTTGTCTATGATCTTGAGGGGACTAATCTAGAGTCTGTCACATCCTTTAATTATCTTGGTGTCATGCTTGACCAATCACTTGATCTCAGTCTTCACATTCAGTCAACCTGCAAAACAGTTAATAGTAGGCTGGGTGTTGCCTACAAAACTAGCTACATGCTAACACCATCTGCTAAGCTGGCCATTGCCAGGGGGATCCTGCTCCCCAGCCTAACATATTGTGCTCCTATCCTTGCATCTGCTCAAAAATCATCACTTCAGAAATGGGACGTCACTTACAACAATGTCTGTCACTATATATCATCATCCCCTTGACTTAAGCATTGCTGTCAACTCTGTAGTGACCCTGGTTGGCGCTCTCCCTCTACATCAAGACAATACTATCTTAGCACTCTGTCTGACTCCATTATCAGGCTTTAAACCCCTACCTCACTTGCGACACTGCTAATTCCTCTCACCTCCTCCTGTGGAGTGCTATCAGATGACAAATCGTCACTAAGGGTACCTAGGTGTCATAACTTTAAAGGCACTGGGGCATTTAAATATGCTGCTCCTCTACTTTGGAATGCTGTTCCCTTAGATCTAAGGCTATCTGCATCTCACTGTCACTTCAAAAGTGAGTTCTGACAATACCTATCAATGGCTGAACCCTGTACTTGCTTTGACCCTACTTGACTTTTCTGGGGTTCCGCCATACCCTTGCCTTGGTATCCGTAATGCTCAAAACTCTCCTGCTCCTTACAACTACCCTCTCACCCCCTTCCCTTCTCCACTTTCCTCTCCCCCCCCCTTTTACTCCACCTTATTTCACAGTTGCCCTCCTCCTGCTATTTCCTCTTTTGAAATTCTTAGGTGTCACACTGAGCTAAGTTGTATCCTATATATGTTAACACATGCACTTTGATTGCTGGTGTGGTGACCCATTATTATATTTGTCATATGACTATCTCCCATACTATGTTGCATATGCTTTTGTTATTGTTTGCATGTATTGCTCTCTGTTTCTGTGATTGATCTGCTGTTGTATCCCTGTTTAAATGGTTGTATACTAAGCTGTATGTATTACTGTAATGCACTTCTGAAATTTTTCTTGTCTGTAATCCCTTGTACTCTCCCGGGTTGTGCCTGAAAATAGTCATTTTTTGGCTACTGCACTTACCCGGTCAACAAAAACTAAATAAATAAATCAATGATCAAAAAACTTCCCAGATACATTTCTGATTGTGTTCTGCTTTGTGAGTTAGGAAATTATGCTCTGAGAAGCTACTCATTTATTTCCATAATGGTACATAAGCTTAAAACACGCCTTGGAAGAACGGCTATAAGCTATGCACTGCCATCTCTATGGAATAAAACAAAAAACACTAAAGCTGAGTACTTTGGTCAGTCTATCCTCCTTCAAGACACTATATGCCCATTCAGTCAAGGACTGTTGTGACTGTTTCCATCGATCCTAGACTTCCCCTGCATCTGTGGCTCATCTTGTTGCATCTGTCTTTGCTATGCCTAGCTTAGTGGCTTCATTTCCACACTTCTACTTGTATTTCACACTTCTACTTGTATTTTACCAATCTGTCATCTTCTTGTGCTCCTTTTCCCCCTATCCTGTGTCCCCTCTGTGGCTCTTATCTCTCCCCTTGGTACCTTCAACCACTCTGCTTAGATTTCCCTCCCCCCCACCTGCCTGCCAACCCCCTCTACTCTATTCACTGACTGGGAACACACTGACTGTCCTGTCCCCCAGGCAATGTATTTATTTATTTTTGAAAGTCAAATTTACAACCTTTGAGTCAGGGACTCATTTACAAAGGCACCTCTTCACAGGGAGGGTAGACATGGTTACAGTGTTAGATACAACAGTGGTAACATACTGGTGCAATACAGATAACAAAAGAACACAATAAAATAGTGGTTTACAGAATAAAGTTTCATGCAGTAAATAGCAATCGTATAAAGTATAACAATAGTAGAAGTCACAACCCTGGTCATACTGGGGAAATACCTATGTGGATAGGTGGGGGGGGACAGGGGTGAGGAAAAGAAAAAAAAAAAGGAGGGGGGAAGCAGTCCAACAGACATTGTCAAGGCTATGGGCCAGAAATGGGGAGGAACCCAAGCATTAGGTTGATTAAGGGCAACTACAGCTTTGGGTGCCAAAGAGGTGGTTATGGAGAGCGACTTTAAAGGAACCAATTTTGGTAGACTTAGTGACAGAGGGTGGGAGGGAGTTGAACCATGTGGGGGTGTTGTAGTAGAAGGACCTTTGGGCTAGGGAGGTCTTGGTATGGGGCACCAGAAAGGTGGCCTTAACTGAGCTATGGGTGGCAACAGATGGGGATGCAAGCTGCAGGAATGTGGTGACCCCTGGAGGGGAGAGTCCTAGCAGGGATTTTTTGGCAAGTAAGCAGGTTTGGTAGTGCAGGCACTCCTCCAAGGTGAGCAGGTTGGTGGTGGAATAGAGCAGACAAGTATGGATGCAGAGGGATGTGCTGGTCAGGAGCCTGCCAGCCTTGTTTATTGAGGTCTGGATTCTGGTGAGGGCGGTATTGTCAGCCGCAGCATAGACTAGTAGGCCGTAGTCCACTAGGGACAGAATGGAGGAGTTGATGGCCAGTCAGAGGGTGGTTTGGGGGAGGCAATCACTGTGATGATAGAGAAGGCCAATCCGAGAGTTTATGGCTGAGGACAGGGTATTGATGTGGTTGTGGAAAGTAAGAGCTGAGTTGAAGGTGATGCCCAGGTACTTGTAGGACGACACCTGCTCGAGAGGGTGAGCATTACTGGGGAGAATGCAGAGGGGAGCATTTTTGGCCTTATTCTGGTGATACGAAAAAAGCATAGATTTGTTTATTTTAGGTTAATGACCAGCCGGTGGTCAAGGAACCATGTTTCAGCTTGGTTGAATGTGTGCTGCAGGGATTTCTGTAGAGATGCAAGGTCAGGGTGGGAGGCAAGGAGAACCGCATCATCAGCATAAAGTAGCATATTGCCTGAGCAGGAGCTGGGAAGGGTGTTGAGAAATAGGCTGAACAGAATGGGGCCCATGATGGAACCCGGGGGGGGAACCCCGAGTGAATGGGCAAGGTATTGGACAGGGTGCTGTTTACCTTCACGTGCTGTGATCTGGTAGAGAGGTAACTGGTGATAATGTTTTACAGTCTGATGCAGCCATGACTCACTTTCCCAAACACACATACTTACCCTACCATTGCACTCCTGGTCCTTCATTTACCCCAGGGATTGCCTCCCTCAGAGTACCCTGATACTTGGCCCACACTCTGCCAGTCACCAAGCAGCAGCCAAGGTCTCCACAGGGAGAAGTCATCAAGGGTGTTCTGTGGTGTCTAGGTGGTTGGGCCCCCTGCATTGTCATCCATGTGGTCAGTAATTTCCCCTGCTTTATTCTGCTTGCCCTCTACCCCAGGCAACAACCAATGGCATCCCATTGCACTGCCTATCTGGAGGGCTGGCTGACACAGTATGGTCACCCACTGCATCAATGCTAGCAATGCTTCCCACCATAGGAGGCATTAAGAGAGCTGCACACTCATCATGTCCCTGACCCTACTGGCCTGGGCCAAGGGAATTGGGCTGGGGTCTCGAACCCAGGTCTCCCTCATGGTGGTGTAGCGCACCACTGGAATGGGTTTACATTTTTCCTTTACCTTTTCCTAATTAGAAAGTTCTCTCTGATAATACTTGGTGAGATTTGTGGAAAAGTACTTTACCTGGAGGCTAACATAGCTAGTTCTGTTCTTCCTCACACATCAGCCTATGACCCCACTGTCCATGACATCGCAACTGACCAAAAAGAATCAGTCACCTGCTGCAAGATCAGTCACTTGTGATGTCATGATATGTGAGGTCACAATGCTGATGAGATATGAAGTGCAGCAGAGTTAGATTTGTCAGTTTCCAGGTAAAGTGAAGAGAATATTTTACCTGGTATAGCATAGCAAACAAGCATTTGCCAATGCCGAATGTTGGCTTGCTGGCATTGGCATTGGTAGTGCAGGAGTTAGAGAGATGCATAATAGGAATGGCAGTGAAGTATTGAACTGATGCCAACCCACCCCCACGCTGCAGAAACTGACAGGCATTGGGGTGTCCCTTTGGGTGTTGGCCATAGTGCTTATGCCATTTCACCTCTCCTTATCCTGCAAACGCTGACAAGTGTTGCGGTGTGCATTGGGGTCTTTGGGCTTTATGCTCACCCCATTCCATAAGGAAATACACTGAGATGGGTGCAGTATAGGACAGTGGGTGAACTTTGGAGCCAAAGCGTCCAAGGCACATCTTGATGATTGTCACTGGCTGCAGGGTGGGGTGGGGTGGAATGGTGAGCATTACGTCCGACAATCCCAAGTCACACCCCTGACACCTGTCAGTCTCTACAGGTAGGGCTGCTAGGTTGGAAACCCTAACGCCATATTTTTCATCTAATATTTCAACATGGACTTTTGTGACCCACCCCATGAACAGTGGCACTATCAGTTTGTTAGCCGAAGGTGATTTCATGCAACGACTGTGCCATTTGGTGCCAGGTGTGAAACATTATTTTTCACAGCATGAAAATGACAGCTGTACTTTTCATGAGGAGGTACAAAAAAATGGCAATGTTGAAAATCTGGAGTGAAAATATCACAAATGTATGACGGTAAAAGTGTGCATGCAGCCTGCCAACGCACGCTCGTAACACAGTCATTTTATGGAGTATCATCACCAAATTTTCAACATAGGCATTTTAGGACCTCTGCTCATGAACTGTGTCACTGTCATTTTCATAATCTGGCCCAAACTCTGATTTCCCACAGCGACTGCGCTATTGTACGCCAGAAGTGCGGAAACACGCTTTGGGCAGGATGCGGGAAATGACAGCTGTACTGTTCACAAGAAGGTGTACAAAAATGACAATGCTGAAAATCTGGCATTAAAATATTGCAAATGCGCGAAGTTACGAGCCTGCATAGCAACTGCGCAATGCACGCTCATAAAACAGGCATTTGTTGGAATTTTTCCACCAAATTGGGAACATAGGCTTTTTGAGAGGCCACCTCATGAACACTAGCACTGTCATTTCATTAATGGGTTCCAAAAGGTGATTTTGTGCAGTGACTGCAAAATCACCTTTTCAGGCCGAGTAATGCCATGACAGTGATAGAATTCATGAGGAGGGGCTCAAAAAAACCCATGTTGAAAATTTCCAACAAATGCCCAAGATATGCAGCAAAGTTGAAAAATCCCTGTTCATTCCATTATACAGCTTACCGGCATTTCCTCAGTTCGCGATCGGCTTTGAAGAGTGCAGACGTGTTCCCGGTCCACCGAAGATTGTTGCACTGGACTCTGAGGTAAGTATGGGGTTAGGGGAGGAGGCAGGGTGCACAGTGGTGGGTACGGTGGGGCAGGAGACTACAGGGACCTTTTCTGTTACAGGAAGAAAAAAACCTTAACATCAGCGGGACAGTTTTTCTTTTCAGGGAACTTGGCATGTTGGGTGGGCTCCCAGCATGCCACCTAATTCTTTGGGGGTTGCTGCAGCAGGCGGGGATTAGGCACCCTGGTCGGCAGACAATGTGGGGGTGAATTTATGTCGATGGGGATTGGGCACCCCGTCGGCCAATGACAGCCGGGGAGGCAAGGTCGAGATGGATTGGGCACCCGCCGGCATACATTAAAATGGGGGCTGATTTATGCAGACGGAAGTGGGCTCTGTCGGCACACAATGAAAGCGGGGAGGCAAGAACTGAGGAGGTTGGGCACCCTTCGGCATATAAAAATGGGGGCTGCTGTATGCTGACGGGGTGGGCTCCCCATTGGCAAATGGTAGTGGTTGCCAGAAACTGGCTTGGGGATTGGGCACTTAAGTCAGTCAGCCATGCTGCTAATGTGGTGAGCACTCAGGAAGGGTCCGCTGCGTCGAAGAGCTTTGCGTGGATTGCAGCCGGACCTATCCTTAGATATTAACGCCACGTCCTTGTCATCGATAATAACACCAGCATGCAGGCTGATTGGGCAATGAGGGCGCACCTACTGTTGCATGCCCTGCATTCGCCCAACAGCGGCCGCACCTCCAAATCTGCACTGTCCCACGATGTTGACTTGCGCGCAAGTGTGGCAAGTCAACATAAAAACACTACAGTTTTCATCAACCACCGCACTAAGAATTGTTTATGTATAGCAGTTACTTGCTACACATCTGATTTTACCTGAATTGGTTGAAAAGTAACTTCAAGCAAGGTTGTGAGCAAAATGCTACACATATGTATAAGTTTTTGATCACAGCAATTGCTATGCAGACATCCTTTACTAAAAATTTCCCTGGTAAGTACTGCTCTTTACATTACATCTAGTAGCACCTGGTAAAAAGTCATCTAAGGAGCAAATTGTAAAAGAAAAACACTACAAAAATACAAAGTAACAATAGACCACTTTTAACAATAAATAACATCTTTGGCCTGGTATTTTTAGTCACTAAAATTGTATTTGAATGCAATAAAAATATTACCAACAAATATAAAAAGAATTACTAAAATATCAGCTATAACTATAAGGTGCAACTAGCCCTTTAAATGTAATTATAGATCGAGGGAGCACTCCTGATCAATTGGAGCGCTCCTTTCCCCTGCGTGTGAGACACTCTTATTCTGTAAAAAGCCTCTCATGCACAGATGCCCTGGAAATGGGCACATTCTGGGACAGTTTTTTTTAAACAACATTATTTCTAACCCCAGGTATTCTTCTATATTTATTTATTTATTTAAATGTTTTACCAGGAGGGCACACTGAGCAGAGTACTGCTCGATTGCTTCCTGAGGGAGGGTGCATGGGAGAAAATAACAAGTACAATAGAATACATAGGGTGGGATATTCAGACTGTGCCAGGCAGGGGTGCAAGCCTGGGCGCAGTGCAACTGGGCTGCACCAAGGCATGGACCATGAGATATTCAGTGGTGCTGCACCATGACTCAGAACCGTTGAATATGGCACTGAGGGTGCATGCACTGCACATGGCACAGTGGCACTGCACCAGCACAAGTGGCAGGAGGAGAGCCAGGGGATGTGCCAGTGCAAGTGCAGTTGCGCTAGGCGCATCAACCACAATATTCAGCACTGGGCATGCAAATGAGGCCATTATGCATGCAAGACGCAAATGGGGCCATTTGCATGTCATTATGGCCCCATTTGCATGTGGTGTGGCGATGACTCATGCCTGGTGCCCTGCCAGGCTGCAGCTGTTGGGGACCGACGCCCTGCAGGCCCTTGGTGGACCCGGCACCCATACGCCTGATCGCAGGCATATGTAAAAAACATCCCTGGTGGTCCAGTGGACCACGCTCCATCGCCCGATAGCAGGCATATGTAAAATATATCCCTTGTGGTCCAGTGGAAGCCCTCCCCAGTGCCTAATCGTGGGTGGATATTTATTTATTAGTTTTTGTTTACTGGGTGGGTGCATTAGGCAAGAACCTGCCTATTTTCAAGCATGACTCAGGAGGGTACGCAAAACAGTACAATCAACAAGCAAGACAATTGGAGGACTACAATCAGCTGGTGATGTTATACAGCAGATATCCTTGCAGTACATACATAGGAAATACAGTATACAAGTTTACGACAAATAAGATACAGGCAGATAATGAGTGCTAAGCAGTTCAGCTATCCTCGCAGGGATAGAGGCAGGAGGTAATTAACATACCATTACCTGTTCTTGCATAGTTCACTCAGCTACTGTTGTAGACACATTTCTACATTACGAAGGTATCAAATCACTGTTCTCCAACTGTTCTCCATTTGTGTCACCGTTTAACCATTGTGCCACTATTTTTTTTATAGTATTTGGATGTTGTGTTGTAACTTTTTTATAAATTGTATACCCTCTGTTCCTGTGCTATCAAGGTTCATCTTGTAAATGAGCTATGCTCCATGGTGATCACCTGGATAAATAAAGATTTTGATTGATTGATTGAACTGACCTTGGTCCATACTAGACTGGATGGTGTCAGTGAGTCAGAGGAGGGAGGGAGATGGAAGTGGAGTGAGACTTCCTAAAGCTAGACTGGAAGGGAGTGAAAATGCAGAAGCAGTCAAGAAAAGGGGAGAGCTGTGAGATGACAAGATGTTTCCAGAGTTTAGCCAGGGAAGAGAGGAGAGAAATGGGATGAGAGTTTCCAAGAGAGGAGGGGGAATCATCTTTTGGGAGGGGGATGACAGTAGCCATATCTAGGCATCAAGGACAGAAGAAGAGGAAAAAGAGAGATTGAGGAGGAGGGAAATCAGTATTGTGATGGCCAGCACAGAGAGATGCAAAATCTTGAGGTCAAAGCCATCAGGACTCATATCTTTGTGGGGGTAAAAGCTAGAAGGCCCTTACGAGTGGTAGAGGGAGTGGTGGGAGAGAAGGAGAAGAGGAGAAGTGGTAGAGAAAGAGGAGGGGAGGAGAGATAGGGCAAATGTAGTGAAAAAGTGGTTGAAGGAAGATAAACGGCAGCAGGGTCAATGATGTGGGAGTTGCCAACCTTGAGGATGAAGCGGAGGACTGAGTCAGTGGGGAGAAGAAGGAGTGTAGAACTTTCCAGAACCTGGAGGGGTGATTAAGGTTGCTCTGTAATGTGGATATGAAATCTTTGGATTTTGCAGGCCTGGAAGCTTTAGTGCAAGCATTATGAAGGGTCTAATAATTTAATAGGGCAACAGTAGGACCTGTAGTCTTATAGGATTACCAGGCTAGGTCACAAACTCAAAGGTAGGTAAATTGCTTGGCAGAGATCAAGGGAAAGTAAGAACCACAAACCTTGGTTTTACTGAGGGGGACATGGCGGTCCCAGGGCACCATAAATTTGGTATGGCAGAATTCAAGGACTATGTTGGTGTCAGTGGCTGTTGAGATGTGGGACTAGTCAATGGCCGACATAGAGAGAGATGACAAATCTAGCAACCTGAAGGGCCAAAGAAGGATGATTTTATGGGCCCTTAAAAGCAATGGATCTTGGGCACACACAGTAGAACACATGATTGTCACTGAGGGCTGTGTGGAGGAGACCAGAATCCACAGTTCTGTGAGGGAGAGAGGAGACTGCCCAGTCCAGAAGAGTGTGGTTCGAGGATTTATGATTAAGATGAGTGGGATCCAAAATCATTTGGGATAACTGGCGGGATTTAACATTTTGACACAGTTTGTGCATTAAGGAGGGGAACCAATTGATGTTTAAGTCACCCAGTATCAGCAACTCACCAAAGGAGAGGTGGGTGCAGAGGGAGGAGAGTAGTTCAATGACTAATGCAGAAGACAGGCCAGGATAGCAGTACAGCCCTGCAACCAAATAAGGAAGAGGAAGGGGATGGTGAGGTTTAGAAAGAGCAGCTCATTGTTGGCTAGAGAAGAGATCAATACCACCAGTGCAAACTGGATGCCAGAAGAGAGGTAGACAGCAACACCACTACCTCTATTGGGCTGGTCCTGTCTGGTTATGACATATCTAGGGATTGCCACTGCAGAGTTTTGCACCTTGTGGGAGAACCAGGACACCAGAAGGAGGCTGACAATTATATTTGAGTCTGCTGATATTTACTGATTTGTAGTTCTGCTAAGTATCTACAGTATGTGTTATAATGCACCCAGAGAGTCTGGGATTCAGTGTCTAAGAAACAGATATATATATATACATATTCTTTGCAAAAATCTTTGTTAATGCACCAGTTAGGGTAACTTAATGCCACACAAGTAGGGAAATGTGGCATTAGGGTTTCCAACCCTAACTCCCCACCCGATCCTCCCAAGCAGCAAAAGGAAAAAACATCAGGATTTTGGGTCTCCAGAGTCTTGGCAAATCAGTGTTAGAATCTTCCTTGGGGTTGTCAATCCTAATGCCCACCCCATTCAATGAGCAAACAATGCAACACATGATCTTATTTCTTCACTCAGGGCCCTGGAAAGTTACAACAAATTGTGTTGGCAGGCTGTGCCAAGGCATTCTTCTTTACCTTTAAAGAGTGCATCATCATGATGCAGTGGCTTGGAGCTGTGTCTTGTGCTTCAGATTGGAGGCTCCCTAAGGAAGCTCAAAGGACCGAAGCATAGGAATGACCTTTGCAGTTCCTGTGACTCTGCTGTTCTTCAGTGATGAAACATTGGATTTCTTGCTAATAAAGCACATCAGTTCTGACCACCAGATACTTTGTGGTTTTTTTGTTTTTTTTTTACCTAGGGTACAAATCACTGCAAAAAAAGCACTTTGGAGTGCAAGTGTCTTCTGTTTTTTTTGGGGGGTGACCATTAGGGTTGACAACCCCAAAGAAGACCCCACCACTGATTCACCAAGGGGTTCGGGGTGGTGGGTGCTCAGTGTGACATTGGGGTGGGGGTCAGATTGGTGAGGGGCGATTTTCCTTTTTACAGGTTTAAAAAACTGACTCATGATTTTCTTTATTACAGCTAACAATGCTGGGACACTGATCAGAGGGTGGGGGGTTCCACTAGACATCAGGGAAACATATAAAATATGAGGGATGGTGATCAAGGGTGGGGGTGCTACTAGTCACCAAGGAAATATTACAATAATGAGGAGACGGTGAGCAGAGGGTGGGGTGCCACTAGACACAAATGAAAAAACATACTATAAGGGGATGGCAATCTGAGGGTGGGGGCCACTATACATCAGGGAGAAAAACACACAAAAAGGGGTAGCTACTGAAGGGTGTGGGATTCCACTAGACAGCAGGGAAATGTACAAAACATGCAGGGACAGTAATTGGAGGAAGGGCACCACTAGGCACCAGGGAAATGTACAAAACATGCAGGGACAGTGAACGGGGGTGACATTAGACACCAGGGAAACATACAACTGAGAGGAGAGTGGTGGGAGGGTGGTGGTGCCACTAGACAATAGAGAAACATACAAAACATACGGGGACAGCGATTGGAAGTTGAGGCACCATTAGACATGAGCAAAACATGTGGGGATGGTGATCAGAGGGGCAGATACACTATTAGACACCAGAAAAATGTACAAAACATGAGGGGACGGTGATCTGAAGGTGAGGGGTGTCACTAGACACCAGAGAAATGTACAAAACAGGAGGGGACAGAGATCAGCAGGTAGGCCACTAGACACCAGGGAAATATTACAATAACTGAGGGGATGGTGATTGGTGGGTGTGGGGCACCATTAGACACCAGGGAAACATTACAATATTTGTTTATTTATTTGGATTTTGTTGACCGACTGGGCCAGCTGAGACTAGAAATCCTTTTTCAGGAGTGACCCGGGTTTATTTACATACAACAATCAATACAAGAGTTAGCAATAACAAAAAAAAAAAAAAATCAAGAGGACAAGTCAAGGTATGGTTTTCCACAGCATTAACGATGAAAAAATAGGACAATTTACAATAAATGGCAAAAACAAACATGTGACAGTAATTTAGGATAACAAATGACTGCAACAGTTAAATAAGCAGAGGCATTTAATAAGAATGAATTAGTGTTTGTAACAGAACTGTGTAGCTAATAACTGAGGGGATGGTGAGGGAAGGGTGGGAGTGCCACTAGACACCAGGGGAAAAAAACATACAATAAGGGGATGGTGATCAGAGGGTGGGGGGGTGCCACTATACACCAAGGAAACATACAACACCTGAGGGAATGGGGTCAGGGAGTGGGGTAGGGGTCCCACTAGACACCAGGGAAACATACAAAACATGCAGGATGGCAATCAGAGGGTGAGGGGTGCTACTAGATACTGGGGAAATGAACAACACATGAGGGGATGTCTAAGTGCAGAATCCACCTAACTGGGTCCCTATTAGCAAGATACATGTGCTGGTGTGTGTGTGCAGGATGTCATTTTTGTGTGTGTTTTTTTTAATGGAAACAAGATGGCGGCATGTTAAAAAATATGTTTTCCTAACAAAAAAGAATTACGCCCATACAAGAAATTATCTTTTTTTGTATGGACCACATTCTTTTTTTGTTACAAGCAGCTATCTGAATGACTGTACTGAACATGCTCAGAACCAACATTTTAAAATGTAATAACTTTGTTTAAAAATTCAAAGTTTATTGATTTTACACAACCAACCGTGAGCATATCAGTCGCCAATATACATAGTACACAATGGATAGTAAAATTATCCTATTCTATACATACAGCAGTTCAACTAATTAACCCCCACCCAGCCGCCCTCAACCCCTCCCTTCCACTCCACCCCCACCCTTCTGGACTGTGCCAAGTTTATTGTATATATGAGGAGAAGATCGTCTATCATCTGGCGACACTACGTATGCTAGTTACTCAACACCCACTTATTGCAGATAGACCACATATAGTTTCCCTCACTTATCGAAACCTGCCATGTTATTCCGGAAACCAGCTATCAACCATTCAAAATGTAATAACTTTGGAATGGATTCATATTTGTTCACCAAACCAGTGAAAGACACATAAGTGGGTCAAGGTCGCTCTAGCTTGAAAATTTCAGGCCAAAATTCCAAATCATCTGGGCAACAGGTGATAAAAAAAAACTGATTTTTTTTAAACTTTTTTTGCTGTTCAGATCTCAGAATACGCACATCTGACCAGAACAAAACTTAACACATCAAGAGAACTGCTCCTCAAAACCATGCATGCTAAATTTTGTGCAAATCTGTTGAATAGTTGCAATGGTATTAAAGTGTAAAGTTTGAGGCTTAACAGAAACCCCTGCTCAGCCCTAACTGTAGTAGCACTACTAATACACACACACACACACACAAGCAAGAGAAAAAGAAAACACACATACATATACACATGCAACAATATACAGAGACAGAGAGAAAAACAGGAACATAGAAGTTGGTGGCAGAAAAAGGCCATTTGGCCCATCATGCCTGCCCAGTCTTACCCATCTAATGTGGAATGCTAGAGCCAAAGCGGCTTTTCATTTTCTCCATCTCCACCATTAATACCGTCCTTACCAAGCCCACGGATCGATTGAATTACCATGCTTAACCTCCCCACAATGATTTTGCAAAAAACACCTCTTTCGGTAGTTAATGCCACCCCTCCACCACTCTTTCAATCAAATAATACATCCTGGTATCCCTGTAACCTTTACCCCCCCCCACTAGCATCATACAGTTACCCCTGGTGCTTGTTTGCCCACCCAGTCTGAATACTTTTGCTAACAACCTTGCTCATCATGTGTAAGTATTTGTATATCGCAATCATGTGCCCCCTCTCTCTTCTTGCTTCCGTGTGTTTATTTATTTATTTATTTATTTAAGCATTTCACTAGAAAAGTATACAAAGCAATAAATTGCTTGTTTCCAGATATGTCCTGGGGAATAGGTGAAATTGGATATTTGTTCAGCAGTGCAAAATTACAATTGAATTATTTTTAACAATGTGGTAAAACATGCTACAAATAATACAAGATACAAAATTGTGAACATAAGTACAATACGAACAGTAAAGTGCTAAGAGTACATTTTACGGAGATCAGAAGCAGGAACAAGAGAACATGAGGGGTTACAGACAAGCAGTGATGCATGGTTACAAAATCAGGAGACAAAGGAAATATGTTACAAAAAAAACCTAAAAAAAACAGGGTGCGGCCTGGGTACTGAATTGTCAGTTAAAACAGGAGAGTGGAGAGAAATATTCTTAGTGAGTCTTTAACCCTCCTTAATACCTATCCTCAATTTCTGCCTTCCTACCCTGACCCCATCCCCAGCAGGGTTCTCAACATTCTGAAGGGGGAATCAGGAAATGGCTACCCATTCTCCTCATATTCAGTTCTTGCCTCTCCCCCTCTCTTCTCCACCTGCCCTTCTGGGTCACCCGTGTGCACAACCTACCCTGTCCTTTTTACACCAATAGCACTTGCCTACTACTGTGAGCCTGCTCCTGGTACAGTCATGCACTATAATGGTTCTGTTGCGTTATTACTGTTTTGTGTGTTTATATATTCTTTTGTGTGATTTTGGACATGTATTGTAATTTACCCAATGTTCCACTGCTGTTTATTGTACAATACCTTGTGTTCCAACTGTTGCATCATCTTACAATGTTGTATTGTTTGTACTACCCACATACCATTGTAACTGATCATCCTTCACAACCCTTTGTAACCCCTTCCCCCTAGGTTGCACCGTGAGATGAGCAACTTGTTGTTCAGTGTGCCCTCCTGGTGAAACATTTCAATAAATAAATAAAATAGGAGATAATAGTGAGTGCTAAGTCGGGCATAGCTAATTGGGCACTGGGGCATAGAGAAGGACCATAAGTTTTAAGTGGTACAGGACTCAGATACAATCAGGAGGATTGGCATGAGCAGGAATGGGATAAATACTCTTGAAGGGGGAACAGAGAGCATTGGGTGAAGGTGCAGTTCAGATGGCAGAGGGCAGGGCATTCCAATTTTGGGGGCAGCAGTAGGAAAAGGCAGATTGGCCAACAGTAGTGGAGTGGTGGGGGATGGTGAATGAATGAGAGTCAACATTCCAAAGGGAATAGGGGCTCAGTGAAGAGGCAGAGATGAGGGAAGAATGATGGTTGGGAGTACAAACATGTTTAGGTCTTTCTCCCAAGATTTTTTTTGCTCTCCGTGGATCATCATAGTTACCCTCCTCTGTACTACAGTACCTCCTTTCTGTCACTCTCCTTTAAAATAGAGCAGTAACATAGAAACACAGAATTTGAAGGTCCTGCCTGCTTCATCTAGTCTACCCATTTTTTCTACCCTCTGCCTATATCGTGGGCCTTACTGGTCTACAGCTTACTTTCTCTTCTCTATTGCCAGGGTTCCCTTATGTCAGTCCCGTGCATTTTTGAATTCCACCATTTTGTCCCCCACTACTTCTGCAGGGAGGCTGTTCCATGTATTCACTACCCTTTATCACATTACTCCTGAGTCTATCCTCCATCTCACATCATTGCCCCTTGTTCTTGAACCTTTTCTTTTCTGATAGATGCTACCCTCTTGCATCTTATTTATACTCTTGAGGTATTTGAAAGTCTCTATCATACCCCCCCCTTCTCTTCTCACCTTCAGCGAGTACATATTGAGATCCATTGGTCTCTCATCATATGACTTCTGATGCAACCCTTGCACCATTTTAGTTGCCCTTCTCTGAACTGTCTCCACTCTATGTCATTCCTGTGGTACGGCCTCCAGAACTGGATACAGTATTCCAGATGAGGTCTAACCAATGATCTGTACAGTGGCATAACCACCTCTTTTTTTCTGCTAATGATACCTCTCCCAATGCACCCCACCATCAAACTGGGTCTTGCTACAGCCTTTTCGCATTGTCTGGTCACCTTTAGGTCATCAGATATGGTCATCTCCAGGTCCCTTTCCTGTTTTGTGACTGTCAGAACCTCCCCATCATATATTCTTCCCCTGAATTTCTGTGCCCCAAATGCATGATTTTGCATTTCTTAGCATTAAATCCTAGCTGCCATGCTCTTGACCACTCATCAAGCTTGCTTAGGTCCCTTTTCATTCTCTCCAGTCTCCCCAGAGAGTCAACCCTGTTGTACATCTTAATGTGGTCTGTAAAGAGGCAAACCCTCCCTTCCAGTCCTTTTGCTATGTCCGTTATGAAGGCATTAAAGAAAACTGGCCCCAACACAGATCCCTGCAGTACCCCACTTGTCACCCTCCTCTCTTCGGATTGAGCTCCATTCACCATTACCCTCTGTATCCTGCCACTCAACCAACTACTGACCCAGTTTACTACCTTAGTACCCACTCCCATGTTGCCCAGCTTGTTTACTGGCCTCCTATGTGGGACGGTGTCGAAGGCCTTGCTGATGATATCCAAGTAGGCCATAACCACTGCCCCTCCCTGATCTATTTCCCTGGTCATCCAGTCAAAGAAATCTATCCGATTAGTTTGACAATACCTTTCTGCTGTGACTCCATACTGCCTCAGATCCTGTGCTCTGCTGTCTTCAAGATATGTCACAATCCTCTCTTTCAGCAATGCTTCCATCAATTTATCCACCACTGAGGTTAGGCTGACTGGCCTGTAGTTGCCAGCCTCCTCCCTGCTCCCACTTTTATGGACGGAGACTACATTCATCCTCCTCCAGTCCTCTAGAACCACACCTGTTTCTATTGATTTGTTGAACAGGGCTATTAGTGGTGAAGCCAGCTCCTTTCTAAGTTCCTTTAATATTCTGGGATGTATCCCGTCAGGCCTGATTGCCTTGTCTTCTTTCAGTTTTGCTAGCTCCTTTAAGACACTCTCCTCCATAAACGAACTGGTGTCCACGTCCCTTCCCTTGGTGCTTCTACCTCTTGACTTTGGTCCCTCACTTTCCCCTTTTTCTGTGAATACCAAACAAAAGTATTTTTTCAGGATTTCTGCTTTTTCCAGTTCACCCTCTGTACAACCCTGTTTTCCCTTTCTAGTCTCACAATCCCTCCCTTGGTCGTTCTCTTTTCATTAATATAGCTATAAAAGGTCTTATCCACTTTATTGCAATGGCTATTCTTTCCTCCATTTGTGCCTCTGCACCTCTGACTGCTTTCTCCACCTCCCTCTACTTTTCCAAATACAGTCTCCAGTCCTCTTCCTCCTTAAGTGTATCCTTGTAGCTCCTGAATGCTGATCTCTTCTCTTACTTTTCTGGCCTCTTCCCTTGTGGAACGAAAATGTTTTTTTTTCTTTCCATTCATTTTACTTACTTTGCCTGACACAAAGGCTTGTTGCTTCTGCTAAGGATCCTTTAACATATGCCCACAATTACTCTACCCTCCCCCCACCAGGGTACTGTAAGACATTTGCCCATCTTAGTAAAGTCGGTCCATCGGAAATCAAAGACCCTTGCTTTCGTGTGGTTTGATTTCACTACTGTTCTCACATTGAACCACAACGTGCAGTGATCACTGGGCCTCAGGTGGTTACCCAACACTACATCTGTAACTCTGTCCATGCTGGTGAGCACCAGGTCTAATATCACTCTCTCATGGGTGGGCTCTGCCACTAGCTGTCTGGGGCACACACCCTGCAGGGCATCTAGGATGTCCCTACTCCTTGCTGTGACTTCAGCATGGGTGCTCCAATCGACATCCAGCAAACTGAAATCCCTTATGAGCAGCACTCCCCACTTAGCTGTCATTTTTGTAGATGGCTTCCATCAGTTCTCTGTCCAGCCATTTCCCCGTGTGCTGGAGGTCTGTAGATCACACTAGTATGGATGGTGGTGCCATTTCCCATCTCCAGGGTGACCCACAGTGCCTCCATGCCATCCTGCATTCCCTGTACCTCATGAGATTGAATTCCCCCCTAACAAAGATAGCCATTCCTTCTCCCCTTTTTCCCACCCTATCTTTCTGCAATAGAGTGTACCCTGGTATGGCAATGTCCCAGTCATGTTCTCTGGGCATCACGGCTTGGTAACAGCAACAATGTACAGGTCTGCCTCTGCTGTTAAAGCTGCTAGGTCCAGGATTTTATTTCCCAGGCTGCAGGCAGTGCCAAAGCCTTACACCCAAGCATGAGGCTAGTCCAAGTGTGCAAAAACATTTTATTTTTCTTACGGTTTACTGTAGTATAGTAGATGGTATCAGACTAATTTGTTTCCAAGTCATAAGAGTCAATGCAAAACAGCGATTGCTATTATGATGAGTGTATAGTGCCAAAAAGCAATGCAGCGATATACACAAAACACTGACACTACATCAGGTCAGTAGTTTTCAATGTTTATGTGGGGTGGTGGGGTGCAGCCCCCCCACACTCCCCTATTGAAAGATTCTCAACTCCAAGTGGGTGCATGTCAGGGAAGGGGCAAGTTTTCTAAAAGAAATAAAAAAAACAAGAGCCACAGGAATCAGCAAAATATTTCTCCTCGACTCATCCCCGAACCCGGGACCTCCTATGCCAGAGCCAGCCACCCTCACCACCACACCACACAGGCTGGCTCAGCAGCACCAGGAACACTGCCCCACAGAAACCCTCTCACCTATCCCTATCCCCTTCCCCTCACTATTCCTGCCTTCTGGTCATCCTTCTGCATGGTTGCTGTCGACTGGTCGCTATCCTTGCAGGGTACCCATTAACCATTTCGCTCAATATGACTCATTTGCGAGTCACTCATATGTGATCGCCCTTTTGACATGATACCAGCTAATTTTACTTACTTCTCTGTTCTGTAACTACAAATCCCAGAATCCACTGCAGCTGACATCAAAACATGACTGCAGTGCATGTTAAGAGTTTATGTAAGTTCTGATCGTTTGTTTGCTGGTCTTGCTGTCCTCCCTGTCCTGAGGACAGTTACTGAGGACTGTACTTAACCCCTGGAAAAATGCAGAACTGGAAAACATCTTATCAAAGCTCATAAAAACTATAACATGCACTGCAGAGTAGACTATTCAGTCTCCCACTGCTGCAATCCTGCTCCGATGTCAGCTGCAGGGGATTCTGGGATTTGAGTTACAAAAGATGTCAGCCTAGACAAAAGCAACATTAATCTGATACTGTTTACTGAAGTATAGCAGACTGTAAGTAAAACAAAATATTTTTGCGCCCAAGGTGCACATTAGGACTTGCCCCACAACTTGGTGTGGGACACTTTGTGCTGACTGTTCCCCTTTAAATGCAGTCTCCAAAACTGCACACAGCATTTCAGGTGAAGACAAATGTGTGACCTATACAATGGCAGAAGCACCTCTCTCTGTTGCTGATCCCCATCCTGTGCACCTAGCATCCTATTTGCCAATTCCAATGCCATATTACATTACACTGTTGTCTTTAGACTGGCCAAAATTATTGCCCCAACATCCCTTTCCTTTCTTGTATTTTCCAATACTAACCCCCATTATGTTTTCAGTTTTTGTATTATTTACCTCTATGTGTATTGTAGTGCCCCAGGGAAATTGGGAGCACCACAGAAAATAGGGGATCCTCAGAGATATGAGGGGTCAGACAGTTATGGGGACCCTGGCAGCTTAATGGGGAACCCTTGAAAAGCTTTGGTGACCCTCTGAAACAAAGAACAGGCTCAACTCCAGCAGACAATCCTAGAAGTCTAAATTCAGGATTTTAAAAGGGAAACCATTTTTTTTCTTTCTTTCCTCCCCCTTCTCCCTGCTCCAGACAGACACCCAGGCAGCCAAGCCAGCTGGGCAACATTCCTGTCCCCAGTGGAGAAGGAAGCCAGGCTGAGCCCTCTCAGCCAATCCCTGTGGCTAGGGTAGATTCAAATCTGGAGATTTTTTTTTTGTTTAAGCCACTGACCCAGCTTCAGGAGGCTGACCTCTGGCCGAAGGAGCCAATCCCCTGGCAGGTTATCAGGACCACCCCAGCCTAGAGGAGGCTCTTCACAGACTGGAGAGAGGGAGAAAGAGTTTGACCAGGGGGGGTGAAGGACAGCAAGGCAATGGATGTCGGCTTCCCTGTTAGGAGGTTGAAGTGAATCCCCTGGGTCCCTTTGGTGTAACTCGCTCCAGAAGATCCCCAGTTGCAGCCTCGGTCAGTTTTTTGCAGAAGTCTGCCATCTAGTCGGGTTCCCCAGTATGTTGAGTCAGTTCATTTGGCCAGGAAACAGACCCAGTGAACCTTCCATGTAGCAGTCTCCAGGAGAAGAAGCCTTATCACTCCTTCTTGGTTGTGCATTCCCCAGAGGACAGAAATCTTGGTTGAACTCCAGGGGTGAGTAGACTGTTGGCCAACATTTCCTTTAATAATTAGTCCTAGCTAGACCTGCTTCAGCCAGGGGAAGGATTGCTTGTTTAGCAATTGTATTGTTGCACTGTGTAATTATTGTTTAAAATTGTTAAATTGCTTCCATTGTACCCCCTTCCTGGGTGGGGGAAGCTGCTACCTTGTCCAATTGTATAGAGACAGAGGGAGAGAGAGAAATGAGAACCAAAAAGGCAGAAGCTAGAAGGGTTCAAACCAAATAATTCTTAGACCATTATTAAAGGTGTTTGTGAACTCCTCTCTTGAAAGAATCTCTGTTAGTTTAACTTATTCTAGGCAGTCTGTGGTCCATATAGAGAGACTTGGGCACTCCCTCTTAGCCAAGAATCAAAGAAGTGCTAGGTAAAACCAGGTCAAAGTATTATTGGTGATAATGTGCATTTCCTGCTGAATTTCTAACTGTTTAGCTGTAAGAAGCTAATTACTAAAAGCCTGGCAGAGCCTTATTGCATGCTTTGCTCAGAGTTCTATGGTAATCTAAGCCCAAGCAATGGAAAAACTTAGTTCTTTGTCCATGTAGTAGAAGGGCGTGGCAGCCCATAGCTGGGACAAATATAATAGGTACCCTGGCCTCCATGTTCAGAAAGGGGGTGGGTCATCAAACTGTCTCAATGCCCCTGAAGCAAACTGTATTTTCTTTATCTGTCTGCAATTTCCTGTTGCTTGCCTACCCCTCAGCTGTTTCTGATTTTCAGGGCTGTCCCTGATTTTGCCTCAGAAATTTCTTCTGTCCCTCCTAAGACTGGCATTTCTGGCACTAAAGAGTAGGGAATGGGATCACAGAATAATGCCAGCCATTGATGTTGCAGTCTCATTCTCATTAAGAAAATACTATTCACACTAAGAAACATGTGGTATACAGCTTCTGGGACTAATATTACTGTTTTATCTGATGTGTTCCTGATTTGGGTCATCACTGCTTGTTGTGTCTGAACTGCTGTATTCAATCAAACTGTTTTAAATTGTTGAACTGCTTGCTATGACTGAACTGCTATATTCAATTGAGGAGTTTAAATGACTGCACTGCCTTATTTTCTCAATTGTCCTGTGTGACTGCACTGCCCTGAGGAATTGATTACTGCACTTGCCAACTGCTACTCCCCCAGAAGACATTTGGGGCCACCCCATCCCAAATGGCAGGGCTCTCGGTCATGCAAGGGGGGGGGACTGCCTTTCAGGTTTTTAATTTTTGTTCTGTTCCAGGCTGCTACGCACACCTCACACTTTCTACCTCACACCTCATCCAGAAGTCTTCCGGTGTCTCTTCTTCAACCCAGGGAAGGTCCCCAGGAAGCCCATTATCACCTGCACCCACTTCCAACGACCTCCAACAACTCCAAATGTTCACCACGACGCCTTAGGTTTGAGTTACGGGTCACAAGTGGTAGCCAGCTGGTAGCTAGGGCCCACCAAAGTGAGTCAGATTAGGGGCCACCCCGGCTCTAGCTTGAGGGACTTAAGTCATCTGCCGAACTCGGAGTCACATTGCCCATTCTCCCGAATAGACATTGTCCTAAGGTGGCAACAGTACCGGTGGCCTATACCAAGGCCTTGCCGAGGATTGCCATGCTCTGTGCCCCCTTCCCTGAGGTGGCATAAGTACTGGTGGCCCATGCAAGAGGCCACACCAAGGGTCACCACACTCTTGATGGTACTGCACATAGATAGCTCGTGTTCCAGTGATGCATCAAGAGGTCACACCGAAGATTGTCGGATTCTGAAGCTGCAGGGGTGAGGTGGTAAGGGTTCTGGGGACCTGCCCAGAGGTTGCCCAGTGGATCATCACACCCAGCATCCTTTCCTCGACTGTAGAGCACCTGCCTGAGGTCACCGCAGCCAACATCCCCAGAGGAGGTTCTCTTCCCCTACAACCTGGTGTCAACACCCATCCTTGACCAGGCACTGCCCTGTTGATGTTGCCTCAGTGACGCCAGGAGTCACCTTCTTCCCAGGGCCAGGAGGCCTACAGTGTTTTACTGATTTTTGGTTCACTGTGGGATGCCCCATTTTATGGCCTGTGTAGGAAGCGCTTCCTTAGGTTCACCCTCAGCAGTCAGCTGGCCAGAATACTAGAAACCCAAGCTTGCTGCATTGGATTGCTACACCTTTAAGACTTGAATAACCTGGACTTTTGTAGGACATTAGTGGGGCCAATTTGTGGCCCTGGTGACCTTATTCACTCTTTCTTATGTGTATAGTGTTAGTGAATGCTAAGTCTTTTCTGTGCACTCCAACTGTGGCTAATAAACCTTGCATCTTGGCTCTAGAGTACGTCTCCAGCCTCTCCTTCCAGATTTATCTGGCATCACCCTAAACTATAGGGATACGAACCACCACAGCTCGTCCTCCACAGTATCACCTTGCACTTCATCCTGGAATTACATTTTAACTGCCATCTTCTGATCACTTCTCAAATTTACTCCGGTCCTCATTGAGAGAGAGAGAAAGAAAGAAGGAGAGGGAGAGAGAGAGAGAGAGAGAGAGAGAGCAAGATGACAGAGAGATAGCTAGGTACATAAAAATGAGCATGCTGACGTGACTAAACCCAAACATGATATCCCCACTTAGAATCCAAGAAGGCTGGCAGTATAGCCTAGAGGTTAGAGGAACAAGGTGTCAACAAGCTTCATACATCCAGCAGACCAGACCAGAGTTTGATTCTCATAACCTCCACTTGCATACCGTGTGATTCTGAGCAAGTCACTTAACCACCCAGTGCTCCCAGGCTGCCCATGAAAACAGGTACTTGTGCCTAGTGGGCCTTACCCGGTTACCAAAGACTAAAATAAAATATAAATAAAGAATAAATACCTGTCATTTGCTTAGAATCCATGACACCAACAGTTGATGACATTGGCAACTAAATGCTGGTCTGTTCCAACGGTGCTCTGAATCAACTGTTGGAAAACAGAATGCAGAAGATATCACAAGCAAATAATGTCACAACTAACATCTATGCAAGAACAAGCAATCTGAGCTTTAAAAATGTTACACAAGACCACACACTCGTATTTATATATATTTGACATTCCCCCAACTCCCTCTGGCACAGAGAAAGAAAAATAAAAACAAAGTTTTTAACCAAAGTGCAGTTTCCATAGTTAAACTTACAGGAGCAATGAAAATGTGCAGCCCTGAAGCGTCTGTTCAGAATACTGTAATCTGTTTTCAGCTTTCAATAGACTAACTAAACTTAAGCAGTCACAAGGATTCCAGCCAATAAAGTGAAAGGTGACTGCAAATTCCAGTTCCTTTATCCAGCATAGCACACACACACACACACACACACACACACACACACACACACACACACACACTCAAGTCAGTGTCATGGCAATGAAATTGAATCAAGACCATATGTTCCTTGAAGCCAAGTACAAGGACAGGAAGAGATTCAATCAAACTAGCAAAAGTGATTTTTAAGAAAGAGATCTTTGAATGCTTTGTTACATAAAGAAGCGTGGACTAGTGGGACAAGTCAATGGAGGAAGAGGCAATGGCTAAATCAGTGACCAGTTTCAAGAGGATGGGACAGGCATATGGACTATGTCCGAAGAGGAAGGGCAGAAAGTTAAACTTGGGGCTAGGATAGCAGAGTAGCCAGGTAGGGTGTGCAGACTGGGTGGGCTAGTAGGCCTTTCTCTACCATTGTCTATGTGCCTATGTATCTACAGTATGTTTCTATGCATCTAGAAATGCATTTTCATTCTGCACTGTACAAAATTCAATTAAATATGAGAACAATGTTTTCTGCAACTGTTAAAAAGTGTAGCAGATTTCCAGCTCATTAATGATCAAAGGAGGCAGTATAGCCTGAGTTAAAACACCAAGCTGTAAACCTATAACCATGACTGGGACGTAAACATACCAGGATACACTATCTACAGGAGGGACAGGGAGGGTAAAAATGGAGGAGGAGTAGCTCTTTATGTAAGGGAAGGAATCAAAGCAACAGAACAAAAGGGAAAACAGGGAGGAGAAGAAGCACTGTGGGTAAATTTGGAGACCTGCAATGGCACCACAATCCGCACAGGGGTTGTATACAGACCACCTTCTCAGGGGGAGGAAATGGACAAGGAAATGATAGAAAGTATACTTACAATGGCAGAAAAAGGGGAGATATTGCTGATGGTTGATCTGAATATGCCAGATGTTAACTGGAGTGCAGTTGCAGCAGCCACTTCGAAGAGTGGGGTTATTCTAGATGTTCTACAGGGGGCATGCCTTAGACAACTAGTATTGGAGCCCACTCGAGAGGGAGCAATCTTAGACCTGGTTCTCTCAAATGGAGATGAAGAGGATCACAGATGTAAAAGTGGGTAGCCATCTGGGAACTAGCGACCATTGAACAGTATGGTTCACAATAAACACAACAATAGAGTCAAGCCATACAAAGGCAAAAGTACTGGACTTTAGGAGGCTGACTTTGCCAAAATGGTGAGTGCCTAAGGAATGCACTAGCAAATGGGCAGGAAGGAGGGTGGAAGAACAATGGGAATAATAAAACTGCCATTACAGAGGTAACAAGCCTTTGTGTGAAGCAAATAAACAAAATGAAACGATGTAAGAAACCACTATGGTTCTCAAAGGAAGTGGCAGTGAAGGTTCAAGAGAAAAGAAAGCATTCAGGAAGTACAAGGAATCAGAAGGAGCAGGACAGAGAACTGTTCAGTTAAAGCAAAAGGAAGCTGGGAAGGCAGTCAGAACAGCAAAGGCCCAAACCGAGGAAAAAGATAGCCAACTCAATTAAGAAGGGGATAAAACTTTTATAGGTACAACAGGGAGCAAAGGAAGACCAAGGAAGGATAGTGAGGCTTAATAAAGGGAGGGAGGGTGGGCAGAGGTTGACTGTGAAAAGGCAGAGATACTAAACAAATATTTTGCTCAGTATTTACAAAGGAAGAGGGGAGGTACCTTAATACAAACAGTAGAAACACTCTGGATACAGAAGTTGATACCAGCCCATTTACAGAAGAAAGGGTCTGAAAGAACTCTTAAAACTGAAGGTGGACAAAGCAATGGGGCCTGATGGGATTCATCCCAGAATTCTAAAAGAACTAAGGGTAGAACTAGTGACACCACTGACTACTCTCTTTAACAAATCATGGGAGGATGGGGGGTACCCGAGGACTGGAGGAGGGCAGATGTGATTCCCTTCACAAAAGTGGGAGCAAGGCAGAAGCAGGAAACTACAGACCTTAGTTTAACCTCAGTGGTAGGAAAATGATGGAATCACTTCTGAAGAAAAGAATTGTTGAGTATCTAGAGGCCAGAGGGCACAGGACCCAAGGCAGCATGGATTCACAGCAGAAAGGTCATGCCAGACAAATCTGATAGATTTCTTTGACTGGGTGACCAAAGTAGTAGATCAGGAGAGGCTGTGGACATGGCCTACCTAGACTTTAGAAGGCATTTGACACAGTCTCACACAAAGATTAATATACGTTAGCCACCCTGGGAGTGGGTCCCAAGATGGCAGCCTGGGTAAAGAATTGCTGGAGAATAGGACACAGAAAGTAATTGTAAATGGAGTCCACTCTGAAGAAAGGGGGGTACTAGGTGAGACAATGTAGGTACAGTATTAGGACCGGGTCTCTCAGTCTTTTATAAGCAACATTGCAGAGGGACTGGAAGGAAAAGTATGTCTCCTTGCAGATGACACAAAGAAAGATCTGCAACAGAGTTGATGCACAAGGTGGGGTGGAAAGGATGAGAAGGGACTTGGCAAGGTTAGAGGAATGGTCAAATGTATGGCAGCTTAGATTCAAAGAAGTGCAAGGTAATGCACCTGGGAAACAAAAACCCAAGGGAAGAGTACACAATGGTGGGTGAGATACTAACAACAACAGTGGAAACGGACCTGGGGGTAGTCATTCAGATGACCTAAAGGTGGGCAAGCAATGTGAGAGGGCAGCAAGGAGGGCTGGGAGAATACTGGGATGCATAGGGAGAGGCATCACCAGTAGAAAACAGGAAGTTATTATCCCTCTGTACAGACAGCTGGTGAGACCCCATCTGGAGTACTGCGTGCAGTTCTGGAGACCCAGTCTCTGCAAAGTCATAGACAGGATGGAAGCTGTCCAGAGGAGGACAACTAAAATGGTGCATGGTCTGCACCAGAAGACATATGAAGAGAGACTTAAGGAGCTTAATATGTATAGCCTCGAGGAAAGGAGGGAGAGGGGGGACATGACAGAAACTTTCAAGTACCTCAAGGGAATCAACAAAGTCCAAGAGGGTAGCATCTTTCAAAAAAAGAGGTGTGCAAGAACAAGGGGCACAATTTGAAGATGGTGGGTGGCTCAGAGGTAATTTAAGGAAGTATTTTTTCACAAAGAGGTAGGGATGCATGGAACAGCCTTCCGGAGGAGGTTGTGGAGTCAAAAACAGTGGTGGAATTCAAGCATGCATGGGACCGTCATAAGGCAATTCTAGGGGGTGGGGGTAGGAAGAAGTAGGCTGCTGGTTAACTAGGATCTGCAGCTTATCCATTAGGTAGGGAAATGGGCAGACTGGGTGGGCCAAGCGGTCCTTGTCTGCCATCAAATTCTATGTTTCTATGTTTAGAGTTTAGAGTTTAGAACACCAAACTGTGGACCTGGAGACCCAGCAGACCAGAGTTTGAATCTCAGAACTGCCACTTGTATACTGTGTGACACTAAGAAAACCACTGTAACCTCCCCGTGTTCTTTGACGTACCTGGAAACAAGCTTCAGCTCAGTGTGACTTTCCCAATCAGGAAGGAAGATGAGCATTATTTTGTGCTGGGGGAAAGGAAGGATGTAGAGAAATAGCTGCAAAGTATACACAGTAGCAGCCTATCACCAGCTTCAAAATACAATGTATGCTAGTTCTTTTAATTTAAAGAGCAATGCTGCACTTCAGCAGGTGCTTTCATAAATAAGATGTTTCAGCTGTTAAAATTTACTAGAGAATATGGGCTCGATTTTCAAAGCCCCAAGAATGCCACGAGCCCCTGATATGCTGATTGTTTGGCGCACGAGTCTTCCTACATTCTCCCAGCTGGTGATCAGGATTTTCAATCCTGAGCACCAAATGCCACTCATTAGACTGGCTTTTCCTAGTCCAACTTGTGTCATTTGGGGGACCCCTTTCATGGGGCTTGCACCACAACTGACACAGTGACAAGCTGCCATAAATTGAGGAAACTGTTGCAACTTCACCTCATGTACTAAAATCGGGTGCAGCTGTGTCAAAAGAGTTTGATGCAGCTGCGTCACAAAAACAGGTGTGATGTAGGGCTTGACCTGTAACTTAAGAATAGTGATGGGTTCACAAGGGATTCATAGTTCTTTAGAGAAAAGAACAGACAGGGAAGGTTAAACATGAAACAATACTTACCTAAAAGTTAGGGGTTTGGCATCCCTGTCTGTCCTGTTTCTAAGGAACATAAGCCATTTTAGATCCCTTATCCCCCCTGGAGACCTGGCAATACTAGTGCATGAATCTATGACATCCCATCTCTACTTCTGCAATGTTTTGTAGGGGGTCACTGGAGGTACTCTGTGGCACCTGTAGCTGGTGCAGAATGCACCAGCGAGATGACTGACCAGTCTCTCAAGGCCGAGTCTTGTTTCTCTGGTACTGCATGAACTGTACTGGCTGCCAGTTAAGTGGTGTATCTCCTTTAAATTTGATTTGCTAACTTATAATGCTGGCTACCTGTCAGATCTCCTGCACTCTTAAGTGCCCTTATGCCCTCTTTACTAAGGTGGGCCGCGGGCCAGGTGAAAAACATTTGGTGACCGGGCCTTTAAGGTGGCTGGCCCAGTACTCTGGAACTCACTCATGAGTAGGGTTAGTTAGAATCCTCTGAACAGAATTAGATTCTGATCTATTTTTGGATTTAGGATTTTCGGATTTGCAGTCCAAAAATCCTTAATCCTAAAACGTATTTTCACATAGGCATTTAGGATTTAGGATTTCAAATTCAAATTCTAAATCTGATTTTTAAGTCCTTTTAGGATTTGAAACAGAACTGCATTAGGATTCCGAAGTTTCTAAAATCCTATGTCCTAAAATTTTATAGAAATTGACCGATTCTGAGCATCGCTAAATATTCCCAAGAGCCCTCAGAGAGGCCCCCTCAGTGGAGTCCTGCAGGAAGGGTCTAAAGACTCATCTCTTTAACCATGCTTTTCAGGATTGACATCTTTCCTTAACTGGTTACTTTCCCAGCTGAGTTTTATCTGTTTTTATCTCCTTAATTGGTTGAGTTTTTATTTCTATTTATGTATGTTATGTTTCACTCTTGCACTTCATTTTAAGGCACCCTGGGCCTCAGGTAAAGGGCACCATCTACATGAAAAAAAAACAGATCACTACTATTACTAAAATAAAAGGAAAAAGAGCTAGCATGGGGGGGGAATACTGTAGTAGCGGGAGTAGAGACATCAAAGAAATTAGGTAATAGGTCTTTTAGAGTAAAAGGCACAGTTTAAGGTAAAAGTGAGAGAAAAGGGGCAACAGCAAATGATGCAATTTTGTATGATGTCCCTAATACAGTATGCATCCTTGGAAGACAGGGAGAATGATCGGAAAACCTGTGAACTGCCATGCCTTACTCCCTGTACAGGCAGAGGTCTACTTGAAGATTGGCACAGGCATCCAGTTGGATGCCCATGGTCAGGACATCCTCCACCCACCCCTGCTGTGTCCAGCCCTGGTGAGCAGCTCCATAGTAGTGGACCACAGGGGTTAGGGGTTGTGGATGCTTTCAGGTGCACAATCACCTTATGCTGCAGGGAAATTGTCCCAGATTTGTACAAGCCACATGTATCTGGGTGTGCCTTTGAAGATCAGCACTCAAGAAGCAGTGAAAAAGGCTCAGAGTAAATAACGGGTGGGAGAAGAAGCCTTTGCAAAGAAGTGACCAAATTGCTCATTCTCTAACAGCACAGCATGGCTGGAGAATTACAAATAGACAATACAGCCTGCAGTAATTCAATCTAACCTTGCACTTATGGAAGACAATGAGATAATGAATAGAAAAAATGCCAAGAACATATTGCAGTCATTAAGGGGGCAGAAAATAAGGATTGGCACATGCAATGCTATGCTAATGGCATTATTCAAGCTGAGAAAGTGTTTCTGCAACATAATAGTACTGTAGTTTTCAGAGGGCCTCTGGGGACGTGACATAGGGAAAGGTTGGGAGTTAAAGGAGTAATACACCCTCATATCTTGTAAATGATAGATAGATAGATAGATAGATAGATAGATAGATAGATAGATAGATAGATAGAGAGATGGATGGATGGATGTATATAGTAGGCGGTGGCCACTATGGTCAGATGTCACTTCTATGTTAAGCTCGAAATTTTGAGCATTAATTACTTTGGGCCCATTCAACAGATCTGCCTGAAATTTGGAAAGTGAGGTGGGGCATGGTAGATCTCTTGATTTGCCAAATTTATTTTCAGTCAGGCTTACGGTCTTCATGCAGCAAAACACTGAAAAATGCAAAATGATCCATTTTTGGAGGCCGCATTTGGGATTTTGGATGTGGCCCTGAGCATCTGTTGTGTGGCGTGCCACTCTGCCAGATGGCTCGTTTAAAAGAGCTTTGGTGGCCAAACATGAAGCTTTTCATTTGGTGAAAAAATATTAAGGCATTTAAAAGTTATGCTAGTTTTAAGTTCCCATTATAAGTCAATGGGAAAATTTACATGTATGATTTGCAAACAAAGAATGGGGTTCTGGCCATCTGGTCCCACCTGGCGATCAAAGAATTTGCAGCCTCGAGGTTCAAGAATCTTTGTCCCTGAGAATTTTTAAAATTCTTTGATCGTGAGGTCCGCCATCTTGTTTTTAGTTTTCCGATCAGAAAAACACAAATATCTCAGCTCAGGGGTCACTCCTGAAGTAAAACTTGGATGGGTTTTACTCAGGGGGCTCTGATCTATTGAGCCATGTCTGGTTTCATCCAACTCAGTCACAAAACAGAGTTATAAGCTTTTAAAATCTTTGATCGTGGCTCGCTAAGTATCTTTGATCGTGAGCCTGCAAATTCTTTGTTTGCGAGATTCTTTGATCGTGATCCTGCATTGTGAGCTAAATTCACAAATATCTCGGCTCAGGGGAGGGCTAGTAACACAAATAAGGGTGGGTTTTGATCAGGGGGCTTCGTTCTATTGAGGCATGCCATTGGTTTGGTTCAAATTGGTCAAAAATTCCCATTTTACCTTTTTTTATTCTTTGGTCGTGAGTGTGCAATTTCTTTGATCGCAAGCCTGCAAGTTCTTTGATCACAAGAGTCTTTGATCGCAATCGTGCATTGCGAGCAAGTGACGAGATGGCATGATTAAAAATAGCAATTTCTAAGCCCAGGGGTGTCCTAGGTAGATAGATGAGGGTGGGTTTTGCTCAGGAGGCTTAGTTCTGACGATCCACGGTGGTGGTTTACCACAATTCCTTGTATTTTTTTAAATTACAGGACTTTTTATTCTTTGATCATGAGGCTGCAAATTCTTTGATCACGAGCCTACAAATTCTTTGATCACGAGATTCTTTGATTGTGATTGTGCATAGCGAGCGAGGGACGAGATGGCCAGATTTAAAAAATTATGTTTTCCATATCCCTGGTATTCTAGCGCCCCCCCCCGATCTGTATAAAATCAGTACTGTTGTCCATGTCTGTGGTAGTCTAGAGGCCCCCGATCTTTATAAATAAATTATGTGCTGCATATCCTGGTAGTCCAGCAGCCCCCCCATCCTGTATGAAAAAAATACTGTTGTCTATATCCTTGGTAGTCTAGTGGCCCCCCAATCATCAGAACATAAACAACGATCAACACTTCCCTGGTAGTCTAGTGGCCCCCCACACACAGGTGTGCTAGTCCACCAACCACCCCTCCACGTGTCCCCAGCCGGTGACTGGCACAACCCACCTCTCACCTCCACAGCCAGCCATTGACTGTGTGCAGTAGCGCTGGTAATGCAGACAGTCAGTGGCTGGTCATGGAGGTGAGAGGTGGGCTGTACCAGTCACCGGCTGAGGACAGGTGGGGGGGTGCTGGGTGGACTGGGATGGCTGGGTGGGGGCCACTAGACTACCAGGGAATTACTGATTGTTATTTATTTTCTGATGATCAGGGGGGCACTAGACTACCAGGGATACAGACAACAGTATTTTTTTCATACAGGATGGGGGTCTGCTAGACTACCAGGGATATGCAGCACATTATTTTATAAAGATCGGTGGGGCCACTAGACTACCAGGGATATGGAGCGCATTATTTATTTTATACAGATTGGGGGGCTACTAGACTACCAGGGATATGTAGAACACTATGTATTTTATACAGATCAGGGGGGCCGCTAGACTACCAGGGATATGGAGCACATTATTAATGTTATACAGATCAGGGGGGGCACTAGACTACCAGGGATACAGACAATAGTATTTTTTTCATACAGGATGGGGGTCTGCTAGACTACCAGGGATATGCAGCACATTATTTTATAAAGATCGGGGGGGCCGCTAGACTACCAGGGATATGGACAACAGTATTTATTTTATACAGATTGGGGGGGCTGCTAGACTACCAGGGATATGTAGAACACTATGTATTTTATACAGATCAGGGGGGCCGCTAGACTACCATTGATATGGAGCACATTATTAATGTTATACAGATTGGGGGGACCGCTAGACTACCAGGAATACGGAAAGTATTTCCTACAGGATGGGGGGCCGCTAGACTACCAGGGATATGGAAAACATTATTTATTTTAACACAGGCCAGGGGTGCCCTAGGAAGTCAAATGAGGGTGGGTTTTGCTCAGGGGGCTTCGTTCTGTCGAACCATGACAGTGGTTTACTGCGATTCCCTGTTATTTTTACAAATTACAGCATTTTTAATTCTTTGATTGTGAGACTGCAAATTCTTTGATCGCGAGATTCTTTGTTCGTGATCTTTTATTGCAAAATAGGGATAAGATGGCCAGATTTTTTATAATGGAATAGATAGGGACATTTCACTACTCTTTGACATTGAATATCTCAGAAACAGTCTGGTCTTTTTTACTTGAAATTTGGAGGGTGTTTACGTGTCAGAAAATATTTTTTGGCAGAGATATGGCATGGTGCAGTTTACGTTATGCGGACAGTGTTTTGCTTGTGGTGGTGGCTTGAAATTGATAATATACCTAGCCTTAGTGTCATGGATGTAGTTTTCAGTCATTGTGTATGTTAAATGTCAAAAGGTATGGAACTATGCCAGTCTGACAAACGAAAATGGCAAACATTGACATGTTATATCTCAGACACGGTTTGGTCTTTTTACTGTAAATTTGGAGGGTGTTGACAGCATGTCCTGTAGATGTTAATTGTGGTGTTTATGTGTCAGACAGTATATTTTTTGTGGTGATATTGCATGGCGGACTTTACATTTTGTGGACAGCGTTTTCTATTGTTCTACTAGATTAACATTTGTTTGGTGGCTGGCCTTGCTGTTGTCAATGTACTTTTTAGTCATTAGGTGTGTAATGTGGCTGACACTTACAAGTTCGGGCCCTGCGCTCCCACCAACTTGCACAACTTTCTACTTTTCTGTTCTTTCTTAAAAAGTAAGGACATTCTATGCAAAAAACTTCATTAATGCATCAGTTAGGGTTCTTCTACAGCGGCAAAAGTGAGAAAATTCAATTTTAGGGTTCCCACCCATTGCACCCCACCCCGCCCCCACCAACAGGCAGTGGGGTGTGCGTTGGGGTCGTCGGCCCTAACTCTCAGCCCATTCTCCTACAGTGCACCACCTTAGCTTGTTTACACATGGGATAGGGTGAGAGTTAGGGGCGATGACCCCAATGCACATCCCAATGCCTGTTAGTGGGGGTTGGGTGCAACGGGTGGAAACCCTAAAAATTGAATTTCCTCACTTTTGTCACTGTAGAAAAACCCTAACTGATGCATTAACAAAGTTTTTTTGCATAGAATATCTATATATATCTACATATATATATATAAATATTATGGTAGCACGGTAGTTCTACCATAGTTAGGGTTCAGTAGCACTTTTAAGGTTAAAGGGTCAAATTTTGCACCTTAATAACTTTGCCACCATTCAACAGATGTGCCTGAAATTTGGTATGCATAATTGGGCATGGTAGCTCTTGGGATCGGCCAAGTTTTGTACCAGTCGGATATACGGCTGCAGAGTTATTACGCGACAACCAATTGCGCAATTACTCTTTTTTGTGATTTCTTTGCTCTCACCTACAGGTCGCATGGTTTGCGCAACTGGTCCAAAAACTTCATGGAACATGCAGTCAGGGTCCCTGATGTGTCTTTTGAAGATTTCATGAAAAAATATTTAACAGTTCGAAAGTTATTCAAAAAACAAGTTCCCATTATAAGTCAATGGGAAAAGTTAACAAAAAGTTCTACACGTTTGCAAATGCAGTTTTTACTTTCGCAAATGGCCCTTTTATTTTCACAAATCCACCATTTTGTTTTCATTTAGTGATCAGAAAAATGCTTGGCATTTAAATTTGGGACCCTCTAGCAACACAATTCTTTTTGTGTTTACCTAGTCGGACCCTGAGGATGCTAGGCATGTCTTTATGTTGAGGATAAACACCCTAGAAATATGTTTTTCAAGCTTCTGAAAAAGTACTTTTGCAAAGCAGTGTCACACTCACGAAAGTGTCGCAAATTTTTGTGAAAGCTTTCGCAAATTGTGACACTACTTTTCCAGGCTATGGCAAAATGACAGCAATTCTTTGCCACCCTGCTGCAAAAGAACGGTTTGGTTTTTGGGGCTGAAATTTGGAAGTATCGCAGCCAACACCTCACAGATGTGCCCATTAGTATTTTGGTAAAAAAATATTACAGGGAAGCAAAGCTACGGCACTCCAAATTTGATGCTTTTTCCCATAGGATAACATTACTGTGTCCACTGCATTACAGGAATCCTTTGCCGCCCTGCGGCAAAATAACGGTTTGCTCTTTTGGGCTGCAATTTGGAGGGAAGAAAGCCAACATCCCACTGATGTGTCTTTTGGTGGTTTGGTGAAAAAATATTACAGGGCGGCACAGTGACGGCACTACGAAGTTGACGCTTTTCCTCCATTGGATAACATTACGGCGTCCATCACGCTTTTCGGGGCCCGTATCTAGGAAACAGTGTGAGATACAGACTTTTTGTAGCAAAAATACTTGGGCCTCTAAAGGGGCCTAAGTACTAACCTAGCCAGGAAAGTCATAATTGATATGAAATTTACATTTTTTTCTACGTCGTACGGTTCCTGAGATATAAGCAATTTAATATTCCAAGTCCTCATTTTCTGCTCCGAGGCCCATTGTTATGTATACATTCTTTGTTTTCACTGTGTTTTCCAATGCATTTTTTGTGGAAAAGAAGGGTGTGCCCTTTCGTTACTGTGCCAGTTAGCGTTTCCAGTTGCGTTTCCATTACCGTTTATGGCACCATTACCGTCTACGCCATCATGTGGGTTACAGTTTGCGTTTTCGCTTGCGTTTGCGCTTCTGTGTCGTTTGGTGTTATTGTTGCTGTTACCATTACCAGTTTCATTTGCAATTGTGGTACCATCCACGTGCGTTACGGTTTGCGTTTTCATACGTGCTGGCATTTCTCTTTTGTTTCTGTTTCTTTTACCGTTATTTTTGCTGTTACCATTACCATTTGTGTTTACAATTGCGGTACCATGACTGGGTGTGCAACGGCTTGTGTTTCTGTACTCACTTGCATTTGCATTTCTCTTTCCTTTGGCGTTATTGTTGCTGTTACCGTTACCATTTTCATTAACAATTGCGGTTCCGTGACCATGCACGTTACAGTTTGTGTTTCCGTACGTGCCTCCATTCCCGTTTCCATTTCTGTTTCCTTTGGCATTATTCTTCATGTTAACTTTACCATTTGTGTTTACTATTGCAGTACCGTGGCTGTACGCATTACGGTTTGCGTTTGTGTGCGCTCGCGTTCACGTTTCTGTTTCTGTTCCCTTTTGCATTCTTTTTGCTGTGACTCTTAACATTTCCATTTAAAATACTGCTGCCCTCACTGTTCGTGTTACCAGTTGTGTTTTCGTACGTGCTTCAATGTCCGTTTGTGTCACTGTTCACTTTGGCGTCACTTTGCGCTTGCATTTCTATTAACATTTCCTTTACCATTTATGTTTCCGTTACCATGTGCGCCACTGTTGGCACTTCTGTTTATGTTGCTGTTCCTGTTATGTCACAAGACGGGCACCGAGCTCCCGCCGCTGTATTACTTTCACTGTTTGCCATCATCATTCTCAAAAAGAAGGAAATTAGAGGCAAAAAACTCTGTTTAATGCATCAGTTAGGGTTGTTCCACAGTGACAAAAGTGAGGAAATTCAGTGTTAGGGTTGAAAACCCCCTTGGACCCACCAGCCCACCCCCCAACTGGCATCGGGGTGCACGCTGGGACGTCGGTCCTAACTCTCACGCCATTCTCCTATACCTCTGCTTCTTTACACATGTGATGGGGTGAGCGTTAGGGGCTGGCGACTCCAATGCACACACCGATGCCAGTTGAGGGGGTGGGCTGGGGGGTCCAAGAGGGATTTTCAACCCTAACACCAAATTTCCTCACTTTTGTCACTGCGGAACAACCCTAACTGATGCATTAAATGGATTTTTTTGCCTCTAATACACACACACACACACATATATATATATATATATATACACACACACACACACACACACGGGGTGAGACAAATTAATGAATAAACCTAAGTGTGTTACACACAGTAATATAAATCCTGGTAGAAAATCACTATGATTTTTTACCATGAATATTATCACAGTGTGATAATATTTTACATTTATACACATTGTGCTTACCTCACAGGCTGATATTATCACTGTGCTGATATCAGGCTGAAACCTTGCCTAAAATAGTCACTATCCTGAGCTTTTAAGTACACCCTGACCAATAAGAAAACTCAGCTGGACTCTGCTGAAGTAGATATCATCACTCAAGGCAGGTTTTCCTAACAGCATCAGGAAGGAACTCCACCAAAGCCTCAGTAGCCTAGGAAACTAAGCATTGTATCACTTTCACCTGCAACTCACCTGCTAGCCCTAGAAAAGCACATTGTGTTCCTGCAGAGAACCAAAGCAAGCTAACAGCAGCCAGTTTCATACTGACAAGAAGCCAAAAATAAGCAAAGCCTTTCACGTCTATGAATACCTCAACTACCAATGAATACAGCCTGCTTAATCCCAAATAGCAAATTCATGTTTCAGCTTGTTTTAGCAGAAGTTTCTTTTTTTGTCCTGTGTCGTCTTTGTTTATTCCACAAGATAAAGTGAACAAAAAAAATAAAAAGTTCTGGAAACCCCTATTGTATAAATCAGACACATGATGTGCAGTTGTATGCTATGGAAAATATTTTCACTCCTGCATTGTGACCTCTGGATGATCTCACTCATCCTTCAACACTTGTGAGTATCCAGAGGTCACTCTGTAGGAGTGAAAATATTTTCTATATCACACTCCTGCCCATTATCCCCTATATATCTGTATGTATATGACTGTTTCTAATTACTGTTTGTGAGTAATTTGCTGAGCCCACGGGAAGGGTCCCCAACTACTGCTACTACTTTCCTTGTCAACAGATAACTCTATGTAGCTATTGGTGATGTAAGGAATAAAGTATGGGTGAGCATACACAACGAGCCTGTGTTTCCATTGAGGGGTTGAGATACCAGCGTATGGACCTCAAGCGCTTGAGAGGTCCATGCTGGTATTGCTGCCCTGAGATGGAAACACAAGGCGAGTTGTGTATGCACACCCATATTCAGGGACACTGGTTTACCGGGACTGAGAAAGGGCATTTTCCACTTTGCACATTGTAAAAAACGGTATTGTCACCGGAGTCTGCTAAGCCAAAATCCGGTTTTACTGGTATTTGGTTCTCTGTGCTATATTTAACAATTTTTAACTCTGCTAACATGCATTTTAGCAATTTTGACCTCCACTATTGCACATCCTTCTATCCTTGTACCAATTTAAAGTTATTTTAGGTACAAGATGTGATGGCAACAGCAGCACTACGGCCCCATCCCTAAGGTGTGATGGAAGCAGCACTACAGCCCCATCCCTCAGATGCGATGGCAGCACCAACACAGTACTATGGCTCCCATCCCTCAGGTGTGATGGCAGCAGCAACTGCACTATGGCCCCCATCCTCTGGGGTGATGGCAGCAACATCACTATGACCTCCTCCTTCAGGCATGACAGAAGCAGTAACACTGTAGTCCCCATCCCTTAGGTGTGATGACAGCAGTACTACTTTCCCATCCACCAGTGGTGATGGCAGAATCACTACAGTCCCCACCCCTTCGGTCTGATGGCAGTAGCAACAATGCAGTCCACATTCCTCTGGGGTGATGGCAGTAGTGACAGCACTATGATCCCCTTTCTTCAACACCCACACCCCACATGCACAAGTTACAAATGATTTGGTCTCTTTGCTTGTTAGAACTCAGATGTGAATTAATCTGAACAATCACCACTAAGGTGGACTACCTTTGTTTTTTCCTATCTATAATTTAACTGCCTGAATTGGATTTCTGCCTGTGACACAGCTGACCAGGGTTAGGAAACAGACTTGGGTGTTGGAAGGCCAGCTGGTGGGTGAAGGCTTGATTGTCCAGCGACCCGCGCACCTTCTCCTGGGAGGGAGGCTGGGTTCATGGCTCAGCATTTGCTGGCCCCTGGTGGAGGCCAGAGGCACAACAACATGTCAGCCCTCACTGCAGGAGGGAGCGTGATGGACTTCGGCTTGTGCCTTGACATCATGTGGCCTGTCAAGAAAATAGGAAAACACCCACTGGCCAACCAAAGGACAGCTGTTGGTCCCTCCATAAACTGGAAGCCCCACACGTGTGTCTGTTCTGACCCCTGCCATGCTAAGGATACACAGGAAGCTTTTTGTGATAATTCTCCTCCCTGCTAGCCTCCACAGGGTAGGGACCCACTCAATGAAGGGTTACTTTTGGTTACCTGGTAGCACAGCACTAAAGGGCAGTGGATGGTGGTCGGGAAAGGGGCCTTGGCAGGCCTGAAGGAGTGGATGGCCAGGGGTGGGAGGAAAAACAAAACTGCTTGAATGTGCTTCTTTGAAATAAAGTGTCTTCACCTAAAAAATCCACAAGTGATTAGTGGAGGACCTTCAAATGGATTCATGCATCTCCCAGACATGTGGATGCTTTTTTTTTTTTATTTGGTGTCCATGAAAAGGGTGTCTCCAGTTTTGTGTCTGTTCAGATGTGAATTGAGCACCACTCTTCCCACCAGCATCATACAGTCCCTGGGGTCTTACCTTCTGTATGTCATTGACTGTGCTTTCAAAATCCACTGGCCAAACATATGTACACTTAAATACTTAACTTTTGCTTTTTGTTGAAGCTAAGTCATCAGAAAACTTTTGTTGTCACAGAGACTGAAATAGCAGGTGGGAGAAAGGTGCAAATCATCCAATTCACCTAAGTGGTGCTGACTGTGAAGTCTTTTCACAAGTAGGAAGGCAGTTTCTTCTTTGTGAACATATTTTCATTCAGACTAGTTTTCATTCAAACAACTGAGGATTTTGGATGGCCCGACTGATTACAGTATAAACTTGAATAAGCTAGTTGGTAACAGTGATCCTGTGTTTAGCATGTACAATCTAGAAGCTCATATGCAAACAATACCATGAAAACCTGACTAAAATCTAAAAACAAGTTTATAAAACACATAATGTATCTGAACACTTACCTTACCTGTACAAAATCACTGCAGTCCAAGTAAAACGCGGACAAATTACATGGTACCCTGACTACTATTCTATAGGTGTAGTAAACATATATTGGTATTTTTTTATATTCTTTGTAAAGGAGGTAAGGCCCACTAGGCAGAACTGTCTGTTTTCAGGAGTGACCTAGAAGCACTGGGAGGTTAAGTGACTTGCTTGGAGTCGCACAATATGCAAGTGGAGGTTGTGGGAATCAAACCCAAGACTGCTGGATGTACCCAGTTCAATCACTGTTTGTTACTCTAACCACTAGGCATGGGTGATTAAACTGAATGGCTGATTACAACAAAGCAGTGCAGGTGATTTCCTCGACTCTATATGCAGCAAAGCAGAAAGAGATACAAAGCACATCAGCATTCATTTTAAGATGCTGAAATCTGGGTTGTCCCACACAAGCTGCAAGTAGCACTATTGCTTGCAATGCCAGTGACCCAGGGTCAGAAGTGAACTCGGTTTGCTGGAGGTCTGGCCAGGGGAGTAGGATTGAGCATCCGGGGGACTGCTCACCTCCTCCGGGGAGGGTGGGATGCAGGTCCTGCTGCTTTACCACCACTTGTGTGACCACGGATGGCAGTGCAATGGTGCCACAGAGTGATCAGGAGGGGAGGACGCTAGCCAGGATCTGGAGCAGTGGCATGTCTCTATGTAACCTACCTCCTTGGAACTCCTCTAGTGCAGATGCCATCAGGGACAGAGAACAGAAAACCAGGAACAATCACTGTACATTGGTCACTGGCAGAAGGGACCAGGTGCCCCAGACTTCATAACCAGGCACCATGAGGGACCCACTGAGCTGCCGCTACACACTAACGGAGTGTGAAGGGTGACCTGGGGTTCCTCCTCCCTTCCCACCTGGGGGTGCAATCCAGGTAGGATAGGGGCAGGCCCACAGGAGCTCCTGAGCATTACCTGGGTAAAGCTAGGGGATACCCAGCCTAGGGATCTCTGAAAAGTGGAGACTGATGCTGTGAGAAGGGGAAGGGGACATAGAAAGAGAAAATAAAAAAAAAAATTAAAAAGGTGCTGAAATCTTAGAGATTCTGTGCAGTGACACGCAATTTCCGTGAGGCACCGGTACAAGAATTCAAAATCCGCATACCAAGCAGGATTCCGTGATTGTTACCAGTGTTACCGGTAAAAATGGAAAACCAGGGTCCCTGCCCATATTTTATTTTTTTTTATAGTATATGGTTCCTCCCATACAAAAAAGTTACATTTACATGCTACAAGGTTTCCTATGTTGTGTTTGTCATCATAGCTGCTGTCAGCAGCACGATCTGCTTCCGAGTCCATTGGTGCAGTCCCATTTTACTTCTGAATGTCCTACCATTCACAGCAGCAATTTAAAAAAAAATTTCAAATTGATTTGGTTTTGAAACCCGGAGCCAAGTACAGCAGTGCATGTTCCAACTGTCTTGGTGAGCTACTTGGTAAGCAGTGCCGCCATGTTGGTTTTGATTTTTGTGTGAACAGGTCCATTTGGACCAATCCGGTGGTGGATAGCAGATGGAGGCACAAATATTTATTATGAGCTTATGAATATTAATTACAGAATGTGCACAATAACTTTTATAATGTGTGCAACTTTTATAATGTGCACAGCATTTAGAAAATGCACATTATACAATGGCATGAAAGAATGCTTCCCACTGATTGGTCAGTCTGGGACTGGACCCATGATGTTATCCCAGTACAACATCACGGGTCTAGTCCCAGCACAGAGATCACAGCATCAACACTTAAGTAAATCACTGCACGCAGTCTGCTTCACTGATCCCTGTTGGACAGTCCACTTCACAGATTTCCCACTCACGACTCGCTAGCCGCCGCTAGCAAGAACCACAAACAATGCAACATCCTCCTTCTCCCCACAGGATTCCCCCAAGCAGAAAAACATTTTACTGGAAAAAAAAAAGCTGTTATCTAAAACTGCAATTTCATCCCCCATAGTGTAGCGCGAGCGCTCTCAAACAGTGACGCTCGTCACTCAGTCGACACACCACTCTGCTCCTGAAACAGCCACACTGTTTATGGGCAAAAAGCAATAAAACTAAACATAAACAAAGCGCCTCACTACAATCATGCCATATTTTCACTAGTACTTCTTATCCAAATTACCGGAAGTAGTATCGATTACGACTCCGAAACTGTTTCTGATCTCATCCACTTTCTAAGCTGACAAAAACAGATGGATAGAAAAGAACTTCACCCAGTCTCAGGGCAGGCAGTGGTGCTGTGTGAATAAAACACTTCTCGTACAATCGTAAAAGTACAGTTGGGGAGGCGGCACCGGTTGAAGTGAAAGACTGCAGTCCTCAAAGTAAAACAGCACCACCTACAGAAGAAAAACATTACAGCAGGCACTCTTTTTTCATTCAGTATGCCTACCCATATAAAAATCTAATAAAATAAACTTTTAAAAGTACTTTTTTGAAATGTTTCTTTTACTACTAGAAACTAGCCATTGTATAACAGTAATATCAGATTTGTAGGTGTGCTGGTTGGGGTAATGTCATTTCTGGGTGATTAGCCGCACCTCGGCCTGCAGCCCGCTGCGCTAATCACCCCAGGGTATGACGGTTATCCCAGCACAACACACACCCTGTCGTGCATTATTGCTTAAGCAACATTTGAACAGCCACTGAATTCCATACATAATAAGAGAAAGCCATATACTATATATGTGTTTGCTTTAATTTGTTTTCACTGTACATATCACCCCCTGGAACTAGTCTGAGGGTCTCCATTTTCTGTTTGCTGAAATCTCATTGTCCATGAGAACATGCATTAATACATGAAAACATGATGCCACAGCACCCATTTACACCATGTATCTCTATGCTGAAAGTATACATAACCTGAAAAAAACTCTAGAACCACACAGATTGAAAGCAATTTAAAGGGAAAAAAATCTGTATTACGAAAAACATGATTATATAAGCTCTTCCAGTTAATAGATAAAAATATAAAATCATCATGACACCCCTTAATCTTTCACTTTTAAAGGGACATGTGTATTTATTAACATAATACTACCTACTAACTAATACTTTTGTTTAGGGTTGGAGTATGAGGTAGCTTGAACAGGGTTTATTGTAGTTAAAGTTAATTTAGTGGTTCAGTCTTTGGGACTGGAGGGAGGTGTATTTTTTATGATTTTTTTCTCCATGTACTTTCAATGTTGAAAGTTGACTACTTGTTTTATTGGGGAAGGTAAATATTTTAATGGGGGGGGGGATTTATGCTCCATCCTGAAGAAGTTTGAACTGAACACTGATATTTCATTGATTCTACTTTGCTATTTAAACATTTGTTTATTTCTGTTTTCTGTGGCTAGTACACTTAAAGTAGACTCTTAGAATGTTAAAGGTCTTCACCTCAGAGTCAAAAGAATGCAAGTTCTCAGCTATGTCAACTCCTTAGGATATCATTAGTTTCTTTACAAGAGACTCATTTATTAACCTCAGAACTGGATCTTTTAAAGAAACTTGGCTATACCCAGATTTTTGGGGTTGGATGTTATACCTCTAAAGGAGGGGTAGCTATTTTGGGGAACAGATTAATACAGTTTACCCCTTTACAAACAGTCCAAGATCCTGAAGGTAGATGTATTTTAGTTTTAGGGAAATGTAAGTATTCTTTTATAATACTGGGTTCTATTTATGGCCCCAGTGATAAAGCTTCTCTTTTTTGACAAGATTTCTATCGGCACCATCTCCTTTTTGATCCCACAAAATTTTACTTGGAGTTGACTGGAATATCCCCTTAGATTCCTCACTAGATAGATCATACCCCACAAACTTTTCACTCCATTCAGACATACAAGCCCTTAAAGAATTTGTATGCATTGGCATTTTAGAGGATCATTGGAGAACTTTATAGCCAGAGACCAAAAATTCTCCTATTCCCTAGTTCACAAATCATATTCATGTATAGACTTTTTTCTAATTTCTAAATCCTGGATTAGAGAAGTCTGGAGTTCACAAATATTAGGTAGATCACCATCTGACCATTCCCTGATTGATCTTTGCATATCCTTATCCCAGCCTCACCCAAGACAGTCACTCCGGAGACTAAATAACACTCTTCTTAGACAAGAATATATTAACTATATTGACCTATCCATTAAAAATTTTTGGAATGAAAATCTTGATTCAGTAGAGAAACTTGTTATTATATGGGTGGCTTTTAAAAGCTATATCAAAGGCAATTTCGTAAGATTTGCATCAAAGCAGAAGAAACAAACTTCAGAGAAAACTGAAGCTCTTTCCTTGAAAATAGATATGTTAGAGAGTAAAGACCAGAACACTATCTGAGTTAGAGAAATATAAATTACAATAGTGTAAACATGAAATATTTTCTCATACTAAAGAAAAAGCAGAATTTATTCTACTGAAAACTAAGGCTAGATATATAGACTTAGGAAACAGACCCAGTAAACTGTTAGCTGATAGAATTAAACACCAAGAACAATCCAGATTTTTTGAATCAATAATAGTCTAGGACTCGGATGAAGTTAAAACTGACCCCAAAGATATTTTGGCAGAATTTTACAAGCATTACTCAAAGTTATATGGATTAATGAATAGCCCACCCTCTAAAGATGAGATTCAAAACTATCTAAAGAAATTTAAATGCCCCCAAATAATGGTGGATCAAGCTAAAGATTTAATCACTCCTATAGGACAGGTGGAAATTGATGAGGCTATAGATAGAATATCCTTAGCAGTAGAGTATGCAGTATAAGTATCCTTAAATAGAAAAGGGAAAAAACCTATATGGTGTACCAACAAAATCATCAAACTATGTAAAAAAAGAAAAGAGCTTATGATAAAATAAACAAGCATTTGTCAATGCAAAATGTTGCTTGTTTGTATGTGCTGTGTAGGTATTTGGAAGTCAGTGGAGTGCAAATATTGAAAATTCGCAAACTTACGAGTGTGGGTAGGAACTGCGCATCGCACGCTCATTAAACAGTAATTTTTAGGAAGTTTGTCACCAAATTTTCAACATAGCCATTTTAAGACCTCTGCTCATGAACAGTGTCACTGTGATTTTCTTAGTGTGTCCCATACAGTGATTTCGCACAGCAACTGCGCCATTGTGCGCTACATGGGCAGAAATACATTTTGGGCTAGATGTGAAAAATGACAGCTGTACTGCTTATAAGGAGGTGTGGTAAAATGACAATGTTGAAAATCTGGAGTGAAAATATTGAAAATTTGCAAACTTACGAGCGTGCATAGGAACTGCACAACGCAGGCTCGTAAAACAGTCATTTTTAGGATTTCTTTCACCAAATTTTCAACATAGTGATTTTAAGACCTCTTCTCATGAACAGTTTCACTGTGATTTTCTTAATGTGTCCCATAGAGTGATTTCACACACCGACTGTGCCATTGAGCACTACATGGGCAGAAACACATTTTGGGCTAGATGTGAAAAATTACAGCTGTACTGCTCATAAGGAGGTGTGGTAAAATGACAATGTTGAAAATCTGGAGTGAAAATATTGAAAATTCATGAACTTAAGAGTGTGCGTAGGAACTGCGCAACACAGGCTCATAAAACAATCATTTTTAGGAATTTTTCCATCAAATTTTCAATATAGGCTTTTTGAGAGCACACCTTATGAACACTGGCAGTGTTGTTTCATTAATCAGTGCCGAAAGATGATTTCATGCAGTGACTGCGAAATCACCCTTCGGGCCTGATTAATGCCATGACAGTGAGAGCATTCATGAGAAGAGGTTCCAAAAACCCCATGTTGAAAATTTGGTGCAAAAATTCCAAAAAATGCCTGAGATATGCAGCAAAGTTGTAAAAACCCTATTTACAGTATTACGTTATACAGCTTACCAGCATTTCCTCAGTTCACGGTCAGCTTTGAAGAGTGCAGACGTGTTCCCGGTCCACCCAAGATTGCCGCGCTGGAGTCCGGAGGTAAATATGGGGTGAGGGTGTGTGTGGGGAGGCAGGGTGCCCAATGGGTGGGTGTGTGTGGGGGCAGAGACAGCTAGGGACCATTTGTGTTTCAGGTTTTTTTTTTCCTTTAAAAGGATGATGACGCTGGACGTTTGCCACGCTGGGGTAGGCTCCCAGCATGGCACAAGGATGGCTGTTTTGGGGTGCGTGGAGCTGATGGGGGATGGGCACCCCCATCAGCGATAACATCTGTTGCCACGCTGGGGTGGGCTCCCAACATGGCACCCTGTACTCCCTGGGGGGGGACAGTGGAGCCGATGGGGAATGGGCACCCCGTCAGCTATGATGTGTAGCCACACTGGGTGGGCACCCAGCATGGCATGTGGAACTCTGTTTGGGGGGAGCACAGCCGATGGGGATTGGGCACCCCATCGGCCATACAGTGTGTGCGTGGGGAGGTGAGCACGTAGTGCTGTGTGTGTGTGTGTGTGTGTGTAGGGGGAGCGTGCATGAGCAGGCGATATCTTATCACTGCTCACTGAAGCGTAGCTCCCCCTTTCAACTGTACTCCACTGCATTTTCGACTGCTGTCATAGACAGTTCCAGCAGCCATTGGAGAACTGCGGCTGTGTCTACAAACACACTAACTGAATTGGAAGAGGGCTGCCACACCTCCAAAAACTCGGATGATGGTACTATGCTTCTTGCACATGCGTGCAAGCAACATAAAAATCATGGAACAGAAGCAGCTACAGAATACAAAAAATACTACTTATGTTAAAGACAAAATAAGGTAAAAAGGAAAAAAAATAGAATTTAATCTGGTGCACAGACAGGATAACAGTAAAAATTGTTATGCCTGTGTAAATAATAATAAAAAATTCCAATCAGATAGGACCTCTGGTAATAAATGGAACAGAAATATCAAATACAAAATATATGGCAGAACAGTTTAACATATACTTTAGTTCTGTATATGACACAAAATCACAAGATAATTTCGATATTAGTCAGAATATAAACTTGAACTTGGATTTAAAAATTAGCACACCTGATATTGAAAATTTGCTAAATAAATTGAAACCACATAAAATCTGCAGGTCCCGACTTATTGCACCCAAGATTATTTAAGAAGTGAGAAGACAAATCTCTAAACGATTTGCATACTTGTTTAACGCTTCTTTTACTACAGAAAAGATACCAGAAGATTGGAAGACAGCCACGGTGATACCACTATTCCAAAACAAGCATTTGTCAATGCCGAAGTTTGTCATTGGAATTGCTGTTGGTATGCACCAATTGGCAGGACTACAGTTCCAAGCAGAAAGAACAAGTTATGCCACCAAGTTCACATTCCCATTGAAATACAGTGAAGTGCATACCCGTTTCCTCAATTTGTGGTCTAGCTTTGAAGAGTGAAGATGTGTCTGTGGTTCAGAGTAGATGAGGGCACTGGAGCCCCACCATAGGTTGGAGGGGGACGTTATGGTTAGAAACCTTAATGCCCTGGGCATTTGTTGGTATTTGCAGTACAAATTTCAACATGGCCTTTTGTGACCCCCTCCTCATGAAAGCATTGGGGACCTCTGCTCATGAACAGAGTCACTGTGATTTTCTTAATCTGTCCCTAACACTGATTTCCCGCAGCGACTGCTCTATTCTGCGCTGGAAGCACGAAAACACATTTTGGTCAGGATGTGAAAAATGACAGCTGTACTGTTCATAAGGAGGTGTAAAAAATGCCAATGTTGAAAATCTGGAGTGAAAATATTACAAATTCTCAAAGTTACATGTGTGCGTGGAAACTGTGCAATGAACACTCGTAACAGTCATTTTATGGACTTCTGTCACCAAATTTTCAACATACGTATTTTGAGAGCTCTGCTCATGAACAGCATCCCCGTGATTTTCATAATCCGTCCTGAACACTTATTTCCCACAGTGATTGTGCTATTCTGCACTGGAAGTGCGAAAACACATTTCAGCCAGGATGTGAAAAATGACAGCTATTCATGAGGAAGTGTAAAAACAATGCCAATGTTGAATATCTGGAGTGAAAATATTACATATTCACGACGTTGCAAGTGTGCATGGAAACTGCACAATGCATGCTCATAACAGTAATTTTTGGGGATTTTTTTCCCCCAAATTTGCAAGAGGCTTTTTGGGAGCCCACCTCATGAACAGTAACACTGTCGGTTTGTTAATCGGTCTCCAAAGGTGATTCCACGCAGTGACAGCAAAATCACCTTTCAGGGCAGAATAACTCTGGCACTCTTTATTGACCATGTCCTTACTAGCATGGATCACGGACACGCTACCGGGGCTGTCTTTGTGGATCTCACAAAGGCCTTCGACATGGTAAACCACGCACTCCTCCTCTCCGAGCTACACCTCCTTGGCTGCTCCACTGAGACAACAAATTGGTTCAAGAGCTACCTCTCAAGCCATTCTCAATCAGTGTGCTTTGGTTCTGACATCTCTCCGACTCTCCCTGTCACAACTGGCATCCCCCAGGGTTCCATCCTGGGACTGCTTCTTTTCTCCATCTTCATTAATTCACTCCCAGCTGATAGCCTAAACTGTAAATTGCTACTGTATTCAGATGGCCTTGTCATTTACCACAGCGATATGTCCCTCACCCAGGTCTCCTCAGTTCTTACCCAGAACTATGGCAGTGCTTTTAGCTGGTTCACAGCAAACCTGTTATTGGTAAATGGAAAAAAGACCAAATCTATACTATTCACATGCAAACCGCACCTCACTAAATTTCATAGTTCCCTCCAAATACTATCCCCTGATGGTCTGACTCTTGAAGATGTTACCTTGTTCAAATATCTGGGGGTGACACTTGATCCATCATTAACCTTCTTGGACCACATCAACACTGTGATTCACAGGGTCAATCAAAAACTTGGGGCTGCTTACCGTCTACGCCACCTGCTAATCCCAGGGCTAGAATAGCAATTGTCCAGGGCAGGGCCGGATTAAGGGGGGGGGACAAATGGGGCAAATGTCCCAGGCCCCCCGTGATCGACTGGCCCCCCGCCGCCCCCGAAGCCGACAGAATCAAACAGACGTTTTTTCCCCTGCCATTCATGAAGATCAGATGCAACCTCTCACCCACACCACAGCGCTCTTGATTCAAACTTCTTTACTTCCCTCTCCTCTCCCGATATAGGTCCCCTGGCCAGGCAGCAGCTCGCCGACGCCATATTTCAAACAGTTTGCCTTGCCGCAAATGGTTTGCGACTGTCTTGTGTGCTACTAACTGGCTGCCAACTGCTGGAGAGTAGCCGGGAGAGCCTGAGCCGGTATGTGTACTGTACCAAGAAAATACCAACACTCAGTACCGTAGTGTGTAAGTACTGGTAGGCCACCGCCCCCCACCGTCGGACTCCTTCCCGCGGCCCGCCCGCCCCGCCACAGCCACAGCACAACAACTGAGTCCAAAAACAACAACACACACCAATGTAAACTTCTTTCTTCACAATACAGGCCCCCCTGACCTGGCAGCAGCTCGCCTCACCATGAATTAAACTTAAGCACCAGACCACCGAGTGCAGTACGAGTCTGCTGAGAAGCCTGCTGCTTGCGACCATCTACTCAGACTGTGTCCGATGGAGCCAGAATGGGATGAGCCCTCAGCCAGCCTGCCCTTGAGCCCAGCATTTTTTAACCCGGCCCCTGTGGCACCACAGTTTAGCACTTAGGCCCCCCCAACCCCGAGTAGCCCAGCCTAAGTTGAATTTCGAAAATTTTACCTACCTACTACTGGGGTACTGTGGTACACCGTACGGCAGGGCGACTAGTCTCCACTCTCCGGCTATTATGACCCAGTTTTCCATGTAGAGTGCTGCTGAGTGTGCTGCAGGCAGTGGGACAGTCTGGACAGACTTCTTCTGGTCGGGTGGCAGCGAAGAAGAGAGACTCCAGGCAGGATCTACTGTGCACTGAGGACAGACAACCCGCGGGCCGCGCCTCTAAAAAAAAAGAAACCCAGCTACAAAAGGTTACTGGCTTGGCTACTAAATGAAATTGGTTCTGAAAGGAAGCCTGTTGGTTTGGGACTGGGGGACGCCGGGACAGCCTGAGTCGTCGGTTGGTCGGGAAGTTGCTGTTGGCACACTGGCGCTGCTCACTAAACTGCCTGCCTGTTGCACATGCTGCTGGCTGTGCTTACTAAAGGTTTGTAGTTCAGACTGATTCAATTGCCAGTAAACACAGCCAGCTTCACTGCAGAAAGTGGCTTAAGAAAGCCACCAGTCAGAGCCCCAAAAGCGTAACTGGGTCAATCAGAGTAGGGGAGGCAGATCAGGGTTGTGATTGGTTCGGTTAGGAGAACCAATCACAAGTCTGTATTTAGGGAAATATGCAGCGGGAAAAATAAACAAAAGAAAAACTTGGCTACTTTGCCTTATAAATAGGGAGCTTTAAAGCCCACTTAGTCAGGTATCAGAGCTGTAATCACCTGATCTGATCACCTGCTTCGAAGGAGAAGAAATTTACCAAAGAACACGGAAGAACAACATCTGGAAGCCAAGGACATCATCCTGATCTCCATACCGACCAGCCCTACTCCACCAGCTGACAGAAAGAACCAGGACATCGGACACTTCTTCTGTGCTAGAGTCGGAGACCTCCAGTGAACTTTGACTATTTGTGTTGGCTTATTTGAGGTAAGCTCATAACAACATGCTGGCGATGTTTGTTTATTTATTTTTTATTGACTGGGGGCCTGGGGGGTATAGTATACTGCTGTCTGTAAATACCTTCATGTAAACTGACACTGACTGTGTAGTATTGGGGGGAGGACTGAAGCACATGTAAAACAGGATCATTCAATTATTGCATTTTTTATATACATGTGCATATATATGTGTATATATATATTTCTGGTTACCATGTGCCCCCATCTACACAGTGTTAGTCTCCATAAAGGTATTTTCCTCCATTGTAACTTACTAATCAGACCACAGGACATAACCTAATGAGATGATATTATTCAACAACATGGTGAGAACGGATAGAAATTAGTTCTGCAACCCCCCCCATTGCAACTTATTAATGGCTGCTTCTATAGAAGTTTGACGTTATACGTTTTTGTGCTTTGGTTTGTTTTGACGCTACGTAGTTGTTTTTTCCAAACATTCTCGGATGGTTCATTTTTTACCCTCTTTTAAATTGATTTAGCTGGAAGTACGGCTTTGACTCCTGCACTTCAAACAAAAGTTGCAAAGAGCATTTTCCTGCTCTCCCCATAAAATGAAGCCTGAAGAACAGTCTCTGTGGCGAATATGCAGCATGACTAAAGGCATGTTTAGTGGGGTTTGCCCATTTGCTTTGTAGCTTTATACATTGCTTATGAGTTGTGTACTTTTCTCTGCCTTTTCTGTTCTGTTAGCAGTCTCTAAAAAGATAGTGGTAAAAATGAATCTCTTGTCTGCCCCTATCCCCAATACTCTGCAGTCAAAAAAAAAAAAATCCCGAATGTTGGTGGAACTGGAAAATCTATTGTTTTTCTTTTTGGTTTTTAAAGCTGTGATTGTTCATTGAGGGTTTCAGCCCTACTATGGATCTTGGACTTAGAACTATCCAGCATCCATGGGTGACATTTACCGAAAGTTGGTTATGTGGAGAAGGGGGGTTGGGATATCTTCTGTATCTGCTGAGTGAGGTGGTGCAATGCTATTGCTATTTATTTTATCAGCATCTGTTTATGTACATAAAAGGGGTGTTGTAATAGCACTGAATACCGATGAGGGTTTTAGCAAAAAATAAACCATAGGTTCTAGAATATTTGCTATTTTAATTCACTCCCTTTGAGTGTCTACCCTCTGGGGTCTGCTTCATTTTGATGATAGTTTGGGTGACATAGAAAAATAGAAAGAGGAGAGAGACAGAGAAGGAAGGAAAGAAAGAAAGAAAGAAAGAGGAGGGAGAGAGAGAGAGAGAGAGACAGAGACGTTTGGGCTTTGCAATCCTTGACAACCAAAAGTTTTGAGTGCTAATCTGACTGCAAAGAAAACAGAAAGTGAAGGCAGCTTTATGCTATTTTGGAATCTGTTATCACACAAACTAAACGATCGCATTAGTTGTGTGGGGGGTCCTCAGATAGAAAGGGGACATAGATGCTGAATGAAGACTTCTCCCCTTGTGGGTCCTAGACGGTGGAGAGTGGAGCTCACTTCTCTCCATTTGTTGCTGACCAGAATATCGGATGTTGAGAAAGTCAACTTAGTCAAGTAGAGCTTGCAACACAAGAGGGTCCTGTGGAACAACTTCTTACTGCAGGCAGAGGTGTGTGTGTGTGTGTGTGTGTGACTGCATATTGTTAATAACCCTGCTGCTCATCCCTGCACTCAGCCACCTCCTCTCATCAATACTGAACACCACCCCTCCTCTAGAGATGCCCCACCTATTCTGAGCTTGTGTGGTCTTAGAGCTTATATGTCAGAGGGAGCAAAACCTAAATTCATGGCTGTCGATGTGCACGTTTGCTTCTGTGCTTATTATTCTAGCCCTGTCTGTTGAATGTATGGTACATTGGAACTGATAGGTACTGTCAAAGCTATATACCCCCAACCCCATCATGCTTATAGTTCCAATGTACCATGATTCAGTTGAATTGGCTTCTCTTTTTAAGAACATTTCACCGATGTCTGGTTTGCTTTCAGGTTGTGTCAACTAATTACATTATTGAATTTTATTTTAAACTGAAATGATTGGTCCTAGCAATCTGCTTATTATAAGAAGTTAACGTGCACTATACATGTTGATGGTAGAATCGTGTGTACAACCATCTGTTTATTTGTAGTTATGGCTTTGGTTTGGGTATATTGGAACTGCACACCTCTGTACGTACACACATTAAGTAGTTACTTCATTACTGTCCTTTGGAGTAGGATGCATATGCATACATCATAGTAAAGTACTGTTTGTCTTATTTTTGTATTTTGCATGGTACAGAGCCAGAGGTGTGCAGTTTTAATATTGCATGATAAAGTAACCGACACAGTTGGGCTGGAAAAATTTGTTAAGCTGCAGTTCCCAGTTTTTTTTTCTAGTTATTTCAGAACTGCTATACAACCAGTTAATATTGCTATGGAATATAATTAGCACTAGGCAATAGCTGCTAAAACAACTAGGCAGCAAGCCTGCCAGTCAAGTAGATGCGTGCCTAGGTAAACCAATAGATCAGGCATGCTGCATGAACAAATGCAGCCAGCAGCACAAAATGTGTCCTCATTAACAGGCCAAACACAGAACAGTTGGACGAGGAAATACATGTCATCCTGGCTCATTAATGAGGATAGATTTTGTGCTGCTGGCTGCATTTGTATTTCTTCATGCCTGATTTATTGGTTTACCAACCTAGGCACACATCTACTTGGATGGTAGGCTGATTGCTCAGTTTGTTGGCAGCTACTCATAATTATATTCCCGGTAAGTGGCAACATTAACTGATTTCTATAGCAGGCTGGCTGTGGTTTTTTTGGCAACTACTGGCAGTGGTTGGTGGTAGTTATGTTCTGGCACACAGTACAGTAACTGAGTATTATGTTATGAGCTTTTTTTTCAAAAGAAGAAAACAACACTGGCTACCACTGCGATACTGAGGGCTTTAGCAAATTTTACAGCAGTACCTAACTGTATTATAGGTTATTTTCATGACACAGACACATCATATATTTTTGTCTCAGAACAAATTCCCTAATTCTGTAGGAGGCTGGAGCCATCCAGCTTATAGTCAAAGGTACAACTTATATTTATTGTGTTAGGCCAGAAACCTATATTAGCATGGCTTTTAACAAGACTGGCCACAACAAATATTGGTTTGGCTACCACATTTTGAAAGCTAGTGGCCAAACTGACCACCTGCTCACAAATTGATTTTTGTCCCACCCTGTGGAGTACCCCCCCTCCACAGGACATACTTGTTACTGCTACTGTCTGGTGGATCTGTCTGATGCATGGAGGCTGCTGGCACTGCCACGCTGATACATGCTGCAAGGAGGGGGATACTGCTGTTGCTGGAGCTGGGTAGAAAAGGAGGGCTCCCTCAGGCTCTGGCTCTCCTTGTGCAGTCATCCGCTCCATAAGGTACAACACCCATTTCATGAGGTTCTCCAGGAGGCTGTCACTGGCGGCAGCAGGCAAGCGGTGGTGGAGGAGTGGAATGCCAGCCTTGGCTTAGGAATGGAGATGCAATGCATGGAGTGCTGTCACTGCGCAGCTGGAGGTCATGTTTAACCTGGGCTCCCAGCCCCTGGACTACTGATCCATCTCACAGCAGGGGAGAGTGACCTCAGAACTTGTGGTAGAAGACACAGTGCTACGACTTTGATATTTGTAATGGTTTTATTTAGTTTAAACTATTTTAAGATGTAATCTAGATTTTTAGATGGTAATCATGGAAGTGTAGAATTTGTGTACGAGAGGAGTATCCTATAATTATTACTTTTGTCCTAAAAGCCTTAAATGTTTCAAAGTCCCACAGATGGATTGGGCAAATGGTAACAATAGGTGCGTAGTATGTGGCCCGGAGATGGATTGGGCAGATGGTAATGATGGGTGCATAGTATGTGGCCCGGAGATGGATTGGGCAGATGATAATGATGGGTGCATCGTATGTGGCCTGGAGATGGACTGGGCAGATGGTAACGATAGGTGCGTAGTATGTGGCCGGGAGGGGGATTGGGCAGATGGTAATAATAGATGCGTAGTATATAATTTACTTACTAAAAAATTATAACTGTCCCTCATTCCAGAAACCAGCATTGCTATTGCTCTTCTTTTATGTCATTCTGCTTCTTAAGTATTTATTCTGTCACTCTCCTCCAATAAGCAGGCAAGGTAAAATGTCAATTCGCTTTATTGAGGTTAGTTGCCATCATAATCATATTATATTCATATATCTTTAAAAAAAGGCACAATACAATAAATATAACATTACAAATTATGAATCTAACAGGCGTATTATCTTGGCATATATATTTGTTGCAATTAAATATTTCCATGTTCAAGTGTGACAGATCCGGTACTCTGCTCTGGCGTAATCTTCTGTCCTGCAAGTAAAATGAAAAACCTTGAAACAGTTTCCATAATTCTAGATAATAGTAAACAAAACATTACCCAAAATAATAACTCCAAATTTGATTACATTACAGGCATCTTAAGATGGAGTGTTATAGTATCAATGCTCTATAAGTGACAAGCAGACCCTTCTCCTTAGGTATTTATTAGACAAGTGCTACAAACACTGTGTAAAAATAGCATAGTCTTTGGGGACACACACACACACACACACACACACACACACAGTCTTCAGAATGTTTCCAGTGTCCGTTATTACTGTGACATGATAAGTGGCTTTTGCGCCTGCTTTTTCAAACTATGGCATTAAGTCCCACTGCTCACTAGATAGATGTAAATATTAAAAAAAAAAAGGTACTCATAACCACCTGGGTGGCCATTTTGTGTCAGGTTAACAATGGATAGTTTGGACGTCATATAGAGCTATTGGAGATAATGAGTAGAGGATGGGAGGGGCCAGGGATACACTGCTGTGTCTTGCTCTTGGTGTGTCTCTCCCCGCGGTGGGTTTTCTCTGTTCATGTCGTGTTCTCTCTGTCTTGGTCTCTTGGGAAGCTTCAAGTTGCTGTATAGCATATAGGATACTGCCTTCAAGAACTGTGCCACAGAGGTTGGTAAGCTAAGCAAGGGAGTAAAGTCTGCCATGAGCCGGATTACAAACTCGCTCTGTCTGAAAGAAGCACATGACTCTGACGATGTACTGCTTGCCGCCTTGCCTGAAATACTGTAGACTCCAGGGGGCACTACAAGTATCTTCCCTCTCAACTCTTCTGCAGAACGAGATGTTGCCAGCAGACATTGAGTCCGTGCTCCAACGGTTCTTGCATAGTGACTGCCTTGTGTGCACAGCTGTGTTATCAATGGTTGCTGATGGGAAGTCTAATTGTTGGTGTAATGGCAAAAGAAGTGCAACTAAAACCACAGAAATGGTGGGAGCCAATGCCATCCTACATGGACTAATGCCCTGTGCTAGTCATAAAATCCAATCTCTCATTTGTTTCCCCAGGTCTGAAACACAGGGAGTGAACATTCTGGAAAATGCCACGAACCATTTTACATTCAGGTGCTCAGAAATGCCGTGCTGCAAAGGAAAAGCAAGAAAAACTAGATGCCGTCCTCGCAAAGACTCCTAGACTCAACCAATTTTTTTGTGAGCAACTCGTCTGTACCATCTGTCACCTCATCTGTTTCTCTCCTGACAAGTGCACATGGCTGCAACTCTGAAACATCACATGAGTGGCCTGACACCGGATCCGATATTGAAAAGGTTGATCAAGGTACTGTGGTTGAGACTGCTGCTTCTACAGATGAAACTGGTGATGCATTGTCTTTGTCTCCAGAGTCTACCAGCAATTCAACTCAGTCAAGAAGTGATCCTGAATGTTGCTTGACAGATCCTGCGGAGTGGTTCCCAGTAAGTTCTGCTACTGTAAATTTCTGGGTTGAAAAAGGACCAGACACTTGCCAGAATAAGTGCGACTCTGACAGTTACTTAAAGTCAAAGAGGTACTACAACCCTACACAGAGCCAACCAAAGGGCATTTCCGGTTCCTAAAAATCACATGTTCTATGCCCGGCGGCCAATTGGTGAGATGCATCTTCGGAAATGGTTGCTGTATAGTCCTTTAAAGGTGTCCATCTATTGTTTCTTCTGCACACTGATGGCGAGTCGAAAGGACCAGTTTTCACAAGTTGAGGGTTTAAGTGACTGGAAGAAGGCAGATGAGAGAATCCGCATCCATGAAGAAAGTGCAACACACAGAGAATGCATTTTGAAGGTACGCAGCCGTCGCAAAAAATACTGCCGTGTGGACTACAGCTTGGAGAAGCAGTATCAGGAGAGGAAGAAATACTGGCGTGATGTACTACATCGGGTAGTTGCTGTTGTGACACTTTTGGCTGAGAGAGGACTGGCCCTCCGAGGAGATGATGAATTAATTGGCTCAAAACATAATGGCAACTTCCTCGGCTGCATGGAATTAATAGCACGGTTCGACCCCTTTCTGGCCACACATATAGAGAAATTTGAGCTTGGTCGGGAAAGCCAGCTTACTTGTCTTCCACTATTTTCAAGAATTTGTGCAAATCATGGCGAAGGCACGCCCGAGGCAAAATTGTGAAAGAAATTGCAACAGCCAAGTACTTTTCAGTATCTGTTGATTCAACGCCAGATTTGACCCACGTTGACCAGCTGACTGTGATTGCCTGGTATGTGCTAAATGGCATACCAATTGAGCAGTTCTTGACTTTCCTGCAAATCGGCAGTCACATGGCTGAAGAACTTGCACATACTCTGCTACAGTACTTGCAGGCTGAATCAATTGATTTTATGGATTGCCGTGGCCAGTCTTATAACAATGCAAATAACATGGCTGGCCGGTACACTGGTATGCAAGCGCGTCTCAAAACGGTGAACCCTCTTGCCTTATTTGTGCCTTGCGCTGCACATTCTCTCAACCTAGTTGGTTCCAATGCTGTCGATTGCTGCGTTGAGGCAGTCAGCTTCTTTGGCTTTCTCCAGAAACTGTACACATTCTTCTCTGCATCTACTCACCGCTAGTCAGTTTTTATAAAACACTTGAAAGAGAAAGGTGGAGGACTGACAGTGAAGTCACTGTCTGACACATGGTGGTCTGCAGGTGCTGATGCAACGAAGGCGCTCTTTGAAGGCTACACAGACATCAAAGCTGCCCTGGAGGAAATGTCTGATGACCAACAGCAGAATGGCACTACGAGATACGAGGCAGATTGCTTGTCCCACAATATGGAGCTACTGGAAACTGCATTTCTCTGTGACCTGTGGAATACAATTCTTGCAAGATTTTAATGCAACAAGCAAATCTTTGCAGAGTACAAAAATTGATTTGAAAGTAGCAGTCAAACTACTGACCTCTCTGGGAAACTTTGTGAATGCATTACGTGATCGTTTCGATACATTTGAAACACGAGCCCAAGAGTTATCTGGCACATTACACTACAGAAGTGATCACCGAGGAAGAGAAAGAGAAACACTCAGTCATGATGACTTGCAGTCTGAGGGAGTTGTTTTAACTGGCAGAGAGAAATTCAGGACTGAGACTTATTTGATTATAATTGATTGCCTCATCATGGCCTTAAACAAAAGGATTTCAGCCTACCAAACTGTCTCATGACCACTTTAAAGTCATAGTGAACTTCAAAACACTAACAGATGAAGAATTTAATGCTGAGACTCAGAAACTAGCTCAAGCATACCCATCAGACTTGTCTGCAGAGGTCTTCCCTGGTGAAATGGCACACCATCAGCTTTGCAAAGGCAAGAGGCTGTGATCTGCTACTCTCAGGCAGCACTACTACATAATGAAGAACTGCAGGAGACCTTCCAAATGTTTATGTAGCTCTTCGTATCTACCTGTCGCTGATGGTGACTAACTGTTCAGGTGAACGCTCCTTCAGCAAGATGGCACACATCAAAAACAAACTTAGATCTACAACGCGAGATGATCGTTTGAGTGCACTCACACTCTTGAGTATCGAAAGTGATCTACTGCGACAAATTGACTTTAATGAGCTAATTGATAAGTTTGCTACTGCTAAGTCACGGAAATGTCAAGTGAACCTTGCATAAATTGTGCTGTTCCTTTTTCTTTGGGCTGTAGTTCTCTACAGAAAGGAGTACTCTGTAAAAATTGGGGAAAAGATCAAAGGTTCAGAATGTCTATGGATGTACTTAGCAAGATATATCCTGATCTATGGGATTCTCTCTCCAGTACTGAACCAGTTAGGGGTCTTTTTTTAAATTGACTCACAAAAGCCTGTACACTGGACCACTTCTGGCAGAAAATTGTTTCCCCCTGGAGTCAGGAGGGTGTGGGAAACCATCTGGCCTTAAGTCTACAGCTGGGTAAGCATCCTGGGGTTTGTGGCCTCTGGAAGGTAATGCCCTGTATCTGGGATGTGTGTGGTGCCTTTCTTTTTTTTTTTTTGTTTTATCTGCCTGTGAGACCTCCTGCTTCATGTCCGTTGGATGCATGCATCCCACACCTTTGACATGGATGGTGCAGTGCACCTAACTCTCCTCTAGGAGTCCCAGAACTTGCCCCAGAACATCTAAACCCCAGAGCTTCACAGTACAGTGATGCTCATGTGGTGACTAGTGGTAATGTTCACACCAGCTGCAGCTGTAGACTTAAAGCCAGATGGTTTCCCACACCCCTCTGACTCCAGGGGGAACCAATTTTCTGCCTAACTTTTGCAACTGGTCTGTTTAGGTAATTTTTCTTGGGTAAGATAATTGTAGTCTGCCTAATCAGTAGAGGAGGTACCAACACAAGTGAAGTTATCAGATTGAAAGACACAGCTGTCTTTATTTTCAGTCCACCTTTTTAAGGTTATAACGCAGGGTGAGCAGGTCAGGAAATGTAATTTGGGGAAGGTGTGGCGCCCCTTACAACATGCACCCTTCCACCACCTGTAAATGTTCCTGGGTGGAAGTACCTTATTTAAGGAGCCAATTAGACAATGTATTGTAGGCCAATTCAGACAGCACTCTATATTTGTGAGTAGCCACTGCAGCCATTTCAGAGCTATTCAGTTAGTGTAGGGACTATACCGAAAGGGTCCCACCGTGAAGTGGTGGTATAGCTTGCTCACTTTGGAATTCCAATCTGAAAACTAAGAGGACCCCCTTTTTACATGAAGTTTAGCACGAGAGCCAGTGGCCATGTAATTGTTTACATATTAAATGTACCATTTTGGAGGGGGAGTTGCACTGGTATTCTGTTAACTGCTGCTTACCACAACCCAGTAGCACCCCCTAGCAGAAATGTTAATTACATTTGTGGGCAATGCAGAGTTGAGCATGTTGATTTGGGGAAGGTGTGGCGGCGCCCTTTACTACATGCTCCGTTCCACCACCTGTAAATGTTCCTGGGTGGAAGTACCTTATTTAAGGAGCCAATTAGGCCATGTATTGTAGGCCAATTCAGGCAGCACTCTATATTTGTGAGTAGCCACTGTGGCCATTTCAGAGCTATTAAGCTAGTGTAGGGACTATACCGAAAGGGTCCCACCGTGGAGTGGTGGTATAGCTTGCTCACTTTGGAATTCCAATCTGAAGACTAAGCGGACCCCCTTTTTTTACATGAAGTTTAAAGTAAGTAGAGCCAGTGGCCATGTAATTGTTTAAATATTAAAATGTACCATGTTTGGGGAGGGGGGTTGTGCACTGGTATTCTGTTGTTAACTGCAGGAAATGTAAACAAACATGTTTTGCTGTTCTAACACCAGTATGGTGGGCAGTCAAGTTCTCACTCTGTAAAAACCAAAGCGGGATGTGAATAAAACTACCAGCTGCATCAACAGTCCCTGTAGAATGTTAGCAATTATTATTATTTTTTTTTAACACATGGAGGCCTAAGGGGTTTTGATGTCCCTTTAAGCAGCTGGTGGGGCAATTGTTTGGAAGATCTAACAAGCATTTTCCCCAAACTCACCACAGAACATACAGACCCCCAGAGCTTCTGAGGCCACAGACCCCAGCCTTCATATGTCACATGACACTGTGAGTGCAATAGAGTGCTGTACCTGTGAATAATGGGGCTTGTCTCCCCATATGGTGGTTGTTAAGGTTAATGAACTAAAACTATAATGAACAATATGCTCGGAAAATGTTGCACAAAAAAATAGGTATGAAAAATTGGGCGTTTTTACCTAGCCACCCATGTTGTGAGTGTCCCAGGCCCCCCTAAGGCTTGATCTGGCCCTGGTCCAGGGTAACCTACTTCCTATCTTTGACGACTGCTCCCCCATCTACTCTCAAACATCCTCTGCCCTCAGAACCAGGCTCACATCAGCTTACAACAGTGCCTGCTGTTTTGCTCTCATGGCACCTTTCTCAACTCACCACTGCAACCTCTACAGTTCCCTTGGCTGACTACCCCTCCAAGGGCACTTTGATTTTACCCTTGGTTGTATCATGGATAGTACCATCAGAAGTGGCGATGTGTCCCCTTCCCTTCCCCCTGCTCAAGATCAGAACTCTACCCAGGTGTCTCCGCTCCTCTACTGTCCCTCCCCGACATGTACTGAGGGTGTCCATAGGTATGGGAAGGGAAAGCACTATCTGTTGCCACCCCTACACTGTGGAACTGGATCCCTGCTCCCTTCCACTTCTCTAACACCCATTCAGCTTTCAGATCCCTCTACAAATTCTGGCTTGTGAATAGAGCACATTGCTCCTGCCTATAAGGGGTGGACCCCCCTCACACCTAACACTCTCTATCCTGCACTAACCTGACTCCTCTGGGAGTTTCTTAGCTGCTCTCCCCAATCTTGTTTCTGGCTCCTGTTCTCCCCCTCTCTCTTCTCTGTCTAGGAATGGTAGGGTTTTTTGTACCCTCTTATTGTCTTACCTATTGTACCATGATTTCAGCCATTTGTTCCTGTATGTATTATTCCCTGTATGTAAAAATGTTCTTGACCACTGTTTAACCTATAGCATCCCTGTGCCTTGTGACTTAAATTGTTGCCTAACTATGCTATCTTTTATGGCCCAGACTGTGCCTGAAAACGGTCACTCGGCTCAGTGCACCTACCCGGTAATCAAAGACATAAATAGAAACATAAATAAATAACCAGATGACAGGCACTGAATTCATGAGGAAGGGTCCCAAGAACCCCATGTTGAAAATTTGGTGCCAATATCGCACAAATGAGCAAGATATGCAACAAAGTTAAAAAAAATATATATATTTATGCCATTATACAGCTTACTGGCATTTTGTCAGTTCACGGTCAGCTTTGAAGAGTGCTGACATGTTCCTGTTCCACTGAAGATCATTGCGGCTGCTCCGGAGGCAAGTACGGGTGTGGGAAGGTTGGTGTGCAGAGGGTGGGTGCGGGTTGAGGAAGGAGGGCATGGCAGACTGCGAGGGGCTGTTTTCTGGTTTACAGGTTAAAAAAACAAATCCAGTGCAGGAAGGTTTCCTTTTTCAACAAGGACTTTGGCACGCTGGGGGGGGGCTCCATTGTGCCACTGGAGTGTTTGTTAGGGGGCTGTAGCCGACAGGGTTTGGGCACCCTGTCAGCACATAATGAGTGTTTTGGGGTACAAGAGCCAAGGAGGATTGGGCACCTCCCTCGGTACACAGCAAATGGGGGGGCATTATGTCAACAGGGAGTGGACTCCCCCATCAGCTGGGAGGGGGCATACCAACAGGGGGATTGGGCACCCCTGGTTTGTTTATTTGAAAGGGTGAAGGAGCATGTTGACAGCCTGGGCTCAGTGCGTTCACACTGTTGTACGCTACAGCAGTGCGAACACGCAACCAGGAATTTAACAATGCAGGAATGCAAGGTCGAAGGAACAAGGTACGCCACTATTGGTGTGGCTTTGTCCTTTGAAAAATTGGCCAAGTCCACCCCAACAGCTGAAAGGAGTCATCGCCAGCTTGCAGACTGATTTGCCTGCCAATGACCTTCCCCTTGAAATGGAGCTCTTCATTGGGCACACCCCTGTACAGCACCTCTTATTGCAATGAGTTTGTTTGCACCTGTGTGCCACAATGAACTCAAAAAGGGTGATAGAACAACAAGGAAAAAGTACAGACCAGTTCTTAAACACCAGTTCTCTGTAAAGTTGCTGAAAGCTTTCTGAAAGAAAAGTTGGAAGAAAATCTAGAATTATTAAACTATAAAGATGAAAAACAACACGGGTTCAGGAAAAATAGGCCATGCTTAACAAACCAGCTCAGTTTCTATGAACAAGTAAACAAAGACCTATATGAGAATAAACCAGTAGATGTGTTCTTTATAGACTTACAGAAGGCGTTCGATAAAATACCACATAACAAATTATTGGATAAAATGACTAAAATAGGTATCAACAGTAGGCTAATTATCTGGATACAAAGCTGGTTAAAAGACAGAAAACAAAAAGTAAGAATTAGGGGGATGTACTCCAACTGTGCCAATGTGGCTAGTGGTGTATCGCAGGGTTCCATCCTGGGTCCAGCACTTTTCTCCTTATATGTCAGAGACATCCACCACAACATAACAAATGTGATGGTCAAGTTGGCAGACGATAATAAGCTAGGAGGACCAGTTAATACACCAGAAAAAAATTAGGGGCCTGGTTAAAGATCTACAAACTGTAGAGAAGTGGTCTCAAGAAAACAAAATGCCATTCAGTGTTGAAAAATGTAATGTTATGCATCTGGGAAAAAATACTAGACAAGCATACCTACTTTTATTTATTTTTATTTTAAGGTCTAGGATTACAATTATCTTTGAGCCAAGACTCTTTTACAAAGGTTCCACGTCAGTTGAAAACATAGTACAGAGGATAAAACAACATATCAATTGAAGTAACAACAATGCAGGTGATTAAAGACAAACTGGGAAATGGTAATGTTCAGTGGAAATAATTGTGGGTAGTTACAGGATCATTGGAACAGTTATGATTGAAAAAGGAAAACACATTTAGAGAGTAAGTGACCACAGTATGGCCCGGGTCAGCAACACAAGGAGAGGGCACAGAGACAGGGTTGAAAGGCATGAGGGGAGGACGTAGATGCAGCCGGAGGCATTTGTCAGATGATGACAAGGGAAGGAGTGCAGGTAAAGGAGGGGTGGGGTGAGGGGGGAAGGGAGAGATGGGAAGAGAAAGGGGGTAGTGGGAGACAGTGCATAGGGCAGATAGGAAGTGGGGCAGATAGGGGATGGGAAAGGAAGGGGATAAGTGCTTCAAGAGGGCAGAGAGAGGCTGTAGGGGTGGTAGGTGTGCCTGAAATAAGGTGAGGCAATCACAGGAGCTGCAGGTAGTGAGTTGAGCCAGAGCCTGGTTTTAAGCATACCAGGTGTTGGGACTGCGGAGATGGTGGTCTAGATTTAGGTGAGGCGCTTGAGGCTGTGAGATGTAGCCAGAGCCTGGATTTAAACATACCAAGTGTTGAGGCTGAGGAGATTGTGGAGCTGAGACCATTCAGCCAGAAAGGAGCCCTATAGGTGAAAGAACATTGACCCTGTGTAGTGTGACTGCGTGGAACTTGCAGTAGCTGAAATGTGGATTTCCTGGTACTCTGTAGATTGGTGCTAAGGTATAGCAGGGCTGTGACACTAGGGGGAGCAAGGCCCAGGTTAATTTTTTTTCGCCATGGTACAGGTGAAATACTTAATATGGTTGGAGAGTTGGAACCAACTGGACTGAGCAAAAAGGTCACAGGTATGGGTGAGATGGTGGGCTCAAGTGGTAAGTCAACATGCTTTGTTGAGGGCTGTTGATATACATCTGAGGATTGTCATCATGACTGAGCCATAAATAATGAGGCCATAGTCAATAATTGAAACCACGGAGCTTTGGACGGCAATCTTCAAAGCATCCTGAGTGAGATATTGCCTATGTTTATATAGAAGTCCAAGATGTGTGTTAGAAGCTTTGGCTACGCTGTTGACATGAGCCCCATAGGAGAGATTGGGGTCAAGCAGAATCCCTAAGTATTTGAAGGATAGGACTTGTTCGAGGGTAGTCCCCTGCATGGTGGAGATAGCCAGGGGGTGTAGCTTGTGCTGATTGTGTGAGCTACAGAAAAGCATAGAGTTTGTTTTCTTGTGATTAAGGACAAGTTTATGATTAGAGAACCATGTTTCAATGGCACTGAAATCAAGCTTAAGGTTGAATTGTAATGGCGTGGGGTCTTTGTGAGTGGAGAAGACAACTGCATCGTCAGCATACAAAATGATTTGCTTCCAAGCAGGATTGTGTTAGGGAATTTAGAAAAAGGTTGAAAAGGAGTGGGCCCAGTATGGACCCCTGGGGGAAGTCAGAGTGGACAGACAAGGTATCTGAAAGAGTATTGGCAATTTTTACTCTTTGCGAGCAGTTTTCAAAGTAGCTCTTGAACCAAAGAGCAGAGTCAGGTGCAAGACCGACATTTAGTGGTTAGGCAAATAGCAGCTGATGGTGGACCGTGTAAAATACCTTGGACAGGTCAATAAAGACTGCCCCAGTAAGGAAGCCCTTGTCTAGTGAACTATGCACTGCTCCAGTGAACTGGAAGAGGGCAGAGGTGGTACTGTACCCTTTTCAGAATCAGAGTTGTTGAGTGCACAGTATATTGTATTTGTCCAAATAGTCAGTGAGCTGGTCCACGATGATACACTCAAGGGCCTTGGAAAGTGGTGGCAGTATGGAGATCGGGCGATAGAGTGATTGGTCTTGTCACCACTTTTGTGGACCAGTGTCACAGTGGCAGTTTTCTATCTGTCCAGGAATTGACTGCAGCTGAGAGAGAGAGGTTAAGAATTTTAGTTATGGGATGAAGTACCTCATCAAGGGTAAGCGACAGCAGCTTAAGGTCCAGGGTGTCACCACTGGTTCTGGATTTTGAGATAGCTGTGGTGATGCAGCAGCATGCTTCATTCAACTTGATGTTTCTGAAGTAGAAATGGGGTGATTTGACTGAGCGTGAGGGGTGTTGAAAGAGGTGTCACTTTCTATAAAGAAATCAGGGGGAGAATGGCACTGAGATCAGTAAAAGCCATATTAAAGGTGTTTGCAATGATCATAGGGTCAAGGGTAGTGGACCCATCTACAATTAGTATGGCCGGTGAGGTCTTCGGCTGCTTTCCAGTGATATCCTTGATATTGTCCCAGAAAGCACAGCCATTTCCTCAGGTGTTGGTGAGAGCATCCTTATAATAGGAACTTTTCCTTATCCGGATGGATTTTGTGCAGGCATTTCGGACATGTTTGTATTTTTGGATGTCAGATTGCTTGCCTGTGGCTTTAGCCACTGCCTAAAGAGGGGCCCTTGATTTCAGCTGAGAAAGAAGCTTCTCAGTGATCCAGGGGTTACAGAGGGTTTTAGCTTTAAATTTTTTTTAGCAGGGCAAAGAGGTCACAGGAGCTGTTGAAAGTAGTGATGAAGTAGTCAAGAGCCATGTTAACATCTGTCACCTTGTATACAGGTAGCCAGTCTTGCCGAATCAGGTGCTGTTTGAGATGGGTAAGTTAACCACAGGGGAGTACTCTGCTGGAGATTATTTTTTTGGGGTGGGTTTCAGAAATTTGTTAGACCATTCACAAATGACTGGGAACTGGTCACTAAGAGAGTCCAGGAGAAAGGAGGTACGAGAGATCTTGCTAGGGTGGTTGGTAAGTACCCAGTCCAGAAGAATACTGGTGCCAGTTTTGCAGTTTGTCCTAGAAGGTGTGGTAACAATCTGAGAGAGGTTAGCAGCTGCTATGGTATCCTTATGAGCACATGCATCTGACACAAGGCAGTTAATGTTGAAATCACCTAGCAGGATGAGTTCAGAGCCAGGAGACTGGGAGTTGATGAAGTTAACATCAATGAGTCCCTGACCTTGTTCCCTGGGCAGTATGTACACAGAGACTATTGTGAGGGCTTTATGATTGGGACCTAGGAGAATTTTGATAGGAAGGATCTGGGCCAAGGAGACAGGTGAGGAAGTTGCAATGGGGTGCCCGGAGAGAGTGTCCTTAATATAGGTGGCACAGCCTCCTCCTCCTCCTCCTCCTCCTCTTTTAGAGAAGTGATCCAGTCTAACAACACTATAGCCCTGTAAAGTTATTGCCAGATTAGGAACTTTTGGCATCAGCCATGTTTCAACAATGGCTAGGATGTCAGGGTTATGTTGGCTTGTGAAGGATTGAAACTTAGGCAGTAGGCTGCAGCTATTAAGGGTTGCGAGAATAAGGGCCCCTGCAGTTTTTGTGTAGCTAGAGCAGCTGGGGTCAGGGTTTGGATGGACATTGCTCGAGATCAGTAGGAGGAGGAGGAGGAGGAGGAGGAGCTTTATAGAGCATAATTCTTTAAGAGATAATTTGCGTTGCCATTTTTTGTAAGTACAGCAAGCAGGTTCCATGTGGCAGCCCCAGTGAGACATAATGTGATAGAGTAGGGGTAGACTGGCACAGAGACCAAGCTTGGTTGCATTTAGAAGCATCCAGGTATTAGCGAGTGGTGGTCCATGAGGAGGACAGGGCAAGTAGTGGAGCGTTCCCAAGGAGCAGCAAGTAGTGACTTAGTAGATAGTGGGGGCAGGGTAGAGGTGGCAGGGCCCAGGGATGGATAAAAGGGGAGACAGAGCAAGGAGGGAGAGAAGCATTAGAAGCAGGGAGGAAGGTACAAGCATGGCAGGCATGGGAGCGCAGGTGACAGGGAGAGAAGCATGTACAATGGCTGAAAGTGAGCGAAATGGAGAGAAGGGAGCAAGGATGCATAGCAGTTGGGGCAGAGAGCTAAGTTTGGCTGGAACTAGGGCAGGACAGAAGGGGTAGGGAGTAGGCGGGTAAGTGGAAAAGGACCTAAATGGGTGACCAATGGCCAGGCAGGGCAGAGGTGAATGAGGAGAGGCGGAGCTAGGTGTATTTAATTAAGGTAGGAGGGGGTGGAGGGTGGGCGAAAGATTCCAGCAAAAGTATCTGTATTTCATTGGGCACAGAGCCCGGAGAGCACAGTAAAGGCAGAGAGATCAGAGGAGCCAATCAGGAGCAGAGCAAGCAGCAGGAGTCCAATCAGGGAGCAAGGCAGAGAGTGCTTGTCCAATGTTAGCTGCACACTGCTTCCCCAACCCCAGACAGAAATCTTACCCAGCAGTGCTGGAACTCCGAAGCGGGCAGGAGTGGCGGCTTGTGTGGCTGGCTTAACGGTATTTAATTAAAAACATCCAGTAAGGAGAAAGATTGTGGTATTATAATAGATGACAATCTAAATTTCAATGCACAAAGGACTCAAGTAATCAAAAATGCTAACTATATGATCAAAAACAAAAGAAATTTCATAAATAAATCCAAATGGTGTCTACCACCATCATATACATCTTATGTTAGACCACATATAGATTATGGATCCCCACTAAGGAACCCTTATGCTAGGGGTGAAATAAATAAATTTGAGAAAATACAGAGATCCTATATGAAAATGATAGGCTCCATGAAAAATTATAGTTACACTGAACGACTAAAAAAAATTGGACCTACATAGTCTAGAGCATAGGAGAAAAAGAGGAGACTTGTTACAAATGTTTAAAATAATGAGGGACTCAGAACTAATTCAAGAAATGGATATAGTAATACAAAATAAACCAGAGAGACTGAGAACACAAATTGCAAATAAAGAGAGAGACAGCAAAGACTAATGCCAGGCATTTCTCATTTCTGAACTGGACAGCTAGAAGCTGGAATAACCTTCCAGGCTATATAATTCAGAGTTCTTCCCAGAATTGCTTTAAAACTGAAATAGATCAGCTGTTGCTGCATAAAGGAATATAATGAGCCTAATATGTAGGGAATGGTGTTAATGGGCAGACATGCCTTCTTCCGTTCAAACACCCAGTATAAGTATCCTTAAACAGATCCCCCGGCCTCGATGGGTTCACTGCTAACTTTTATAAGACATTCAAGAAATCTCTTTGTCTGCTTTGCTCAAGTTTTATAATTTTATATTGGTCAAAGGAATAGGGGAAAATTCTTTACTTGAAGTCCTTTTAATCTTGGTTCCCAAACCCAACAAACCTAAAAATAAGGTGTAATGTTATAGACCGATTTCTTTAATAAACTATGATATTAAGATTATAACTTCTATACTGACTCAGAAAATAAAGAAAATATGGCACCCTTTAATCTAAAGAGAACAGGTTGGTTTCATTGCTAACAGACGGGTAATTGATCATACCAAAAAGTTCTCCCACATTTTTTCTGCGTCTGATGACTTCAGGGGCCCTATGGCTCTGGTGTCATTGGATGCAGAGAAAGCATTTGAGAGGATTCACCATGACTTTTGACTCTTAGATTTGGCTTTCCAAAACCTTTTGTTAATTGGCTCAAAATTTTATTTCCTCTCCAACGGCTAGATTGAGTCGTAATGGCTTTATCTCGGACCCAATAAAATTGTCCTGTGGAACACGTCAAGGTTGTCCTCTATCCCCGCTCCTATTCACCTTATATTTAGAACAACTACTACTTTTCTTAAACTCCAACCCATTAATTCAAGGCATTCACTGCGGTAAATTGCAACTAAAGATGTCTGCCTTTGCAGATGATGTACTGTTACATGTTACTAATCCAGTCTCATCTATAAAGGCTGCCCTGCTTCGCATACAAGAATATAGCATTCTCTCCAATTATAAAGTGAATATAGAGAAAACAGAAGTGCTGCTGCTCAACTCTATCTCAGTCAAGAATGAGACTGTGGGACTTGACTTTTCATGGGCTCCCAAAAAATGTAAATAATTGGGTCTTTACCTCCCACCAGACTGATCTCAACTTAAACTAAATTTAGAGGATCTTATTTCAACAATCAAACAAGACTTGAGGAGATGATCAAATCTTCCTCTTTCATTTTGGGGCAAGATCAGTTAAATTTAAATTGAATGTCTTTCCAGGTTATTTTACCTGATAAACATGCTTAATGTCTTTATACCTTTAGAATGGTTTAAAAAACTACATTTAGAGATCGTTAGATTCATCTGGGGAGGGAAAACTAGAATAGCCATTAAGAAGTTATTTCTTTCTAAAGAGCAAGGGGGGGTGAAACTATCAAATTGCATTTTGAACTATATGACCTCCCACTTTAATAAGTATATTAAATGGTCACTCTCACAAAGTGCTGATGGAAGTTATGTACCCATTTGTTTAGAGTTAGAGCTTAGTTTGATCACGAAATATAAGATACACCCAGATGCCATATTATACACTAAACCTAGCCTTATCTTCTGTAATTTGGACCTCTGTGAAAATACACCAACAAATAATAGCTTAAAATATTTACATAAGTTATTTTTGATCAAAATTGCTTTAAATGCATATTTTGGGTTTACTTCTTGGCAGATTAGCTCCCAAGATCCATTAAAAGACATTAAGCAAAGTGTCTCTAAGCCCCATTCTATTGCCAATCTATACAAACTCAGAAACATAGAAGCATAGAAGCTGATTGCAGATAAGGACCACAAGGTCCATCCAATCTTCCCATTTCTTTTTCTACCTTATGAATGTGCCATCGGCCTTTGCTCTTCAATGGACAATATAATCGTACTCCTTTGTATTGCTTCCTTATGCCTGTCCCATGCTTCTTTGAAGCCCTGCACTGTATTCATCCACCACCTCCTAAGGTAGGCCATTCTATGCATCCACCACCCTTTCTGAAAAATAACTTCCTCACATTACCCATTAATCGGCCTCCCTCTATGCTGTGTCCTCTTGTCCTGCTATTTTTCTTGTATTGAAACATGTTAGACTCTTTCACCTTGTTAATGCCCTTATGGTGTTTAAATGGTTCAATCATATCACCTCTCTCCATCCTTTGCTGTAGGGTATACATATTGAGTTCCGTTAATCTGTACTCTTATGTTTTCTGATGCAATCCCTGCACCATTTTGATTGCCCTTTTCTGGACTGCCTCAATTTGGTTAAAGTCCTTGTGAAGGTGTGGCCTCCAGTACTGCATGCAGTACTCCAGATGGGGCCTAACCAGTGTCTCGTAAAGAGGGATTTTTACCTCCCTCTTACGACTTGTGATACCCCTACTAATACACCCCAACATCCCCCTAGCGTTACCTACTGCTTTAGAGGTTTGCTTAGATGATTTCAGGTAATCTGTGATGATGATGCCCAAGTCTCTTTCTCTCCTTGTGACTGCCAGCAACTCCCGTCCCAACCTAAAGGTGGCTTCAGAGATTCTCTTCCCTATGTGCCTGATCTTGCACTTCTTTGCATTAAACCCCAGTTGTCACTCTTCTGACCATTTTGCCAGTTTATCCAGATCTCTTCTCATTCTGCCCACCCCATCTGGATCATCTACTCTGTTGCAGATCTTGGCGTCATCTGCAAAGAGACAAACCTTAACCTCCAGTCCATCTGCAATGTCACTGATTAAGATATTGAAGAGGACTGGCCCCGGGACTGATCAGTGAGGTACCCCACTTGTGACTTGCATCTCTTCTGACTGTATACCGTTTACCACCACTCTCTGGTTTCTGCCTGTCAACCAGTTTGCCACCAAGTTGATCAACTTTTGACCAACCCCGAGCCTACCCAGCTTATTAATCAATCTTCTATGTGGAACAGTATCAAAAGCTTTGCTGAAGTCAAGATAGGTGACATCAACTGCTCCTCCTCAGTCCACTACTCTGGTTACCCAGTCAAATAAATCTATGAGATTAGTTTGATAGAACCTTCCTGTTGTAAACCCATGCTGTCTTGTATCATGTGCTCCTATGGATTCCAGGTGTTGCACTATCCTTTCCTTAAGAAGTGCCTCCATAATCTTGCCTACTACTGAGGTAAGACTGACTGGTCTGTAGTTTCCTGCCTCCTTCCTGCTACCACTCTTGTGGTGCAGGATCACATGAACCCTTCTCCAGTATTCTGGGACCTTTCCTGTGCTCAGAGACTCACTAAACAGTTCTGATAATGGCTCCACTAGTTCCACCTTTAGCTCCTTTAATACCCTGGGATGTATGCTATCAGGTCCCATTGCCTTGTCCACCCTGAGCTTATTGAGCTCTTGTAGGACCCTTTCTTTTGTGAAGGGTCTAGTGCACATCGCCCTCTCCCCTGTGTCCCTGGTACTGAGCTGTGGGCTCTGCCCTATCTTCTCCTCAGCAAATACTGAGCAGAAGTATCTATTTAGGATATATGCTTTTACATGGTCCTCTTCCTCACACACCCTCTTATCCCTTTTGATCTTAGCAATACCCTATCTGGGCTTTCTCCTTTCACTAAGGTATCTATAGAAAGTCTTGTCACCTTCTTTTACTGTTCATGCTAGTGTTTCCACAGTTTGGGTCTTTGCCTGCCTTACTGCCTTCCCTGCTTCCTTTAGGGAAATTTGGTATGCCTCCCTATCTTCATCCCACTGCGTTTCCTTATATTTCCTGAAGGCCAGCCTTTTGGCTCCGACCTTTTCTGCTACTGTTTTTGAGAACCAAAGTGGTTTCCTTCTTTTGCACTTCCTTTTCTCATTAACACAATGGGATGTTACTTCAACTATTGCATCCTTAATGCTTGCCCACTTTGCCTGTACCCCCTTACCTGCATTTCTTCTTGCCAGGGCTAGCTTAACTCTGTTGGCCATCTTATCAAGGTCAGCTTCTCTGAAGTCCCATATTTTTGCCTTGGAATGGGATAATTTAGTTCAAGTGGCCAAATTGAACCATACCATGTGATGGTCACTGGCCCCCAGGTGACCTACTTGGAGATCTGTGATCCTTTCCTTGTTAGTCAGTACTAGATCTAGGATAGCCCTGTCTCTTGTGGGTTGTTGTACCAGTTGTTTGAGACCCTCCCCAGCAGGGAATCCACTATGTGTCTAGTTCTGGTGGATGTTCCTGCTGGTATTGACCAATCTGTATCTGGCATGTTGAAGTCTCCCATTATCAGAACCTCCGCTTTAGCTGTCATGTTTTGTAGATCTTCTGGCAGTAATGTGTCTATGTCTTATTAATCATCTTGAAATATTTAGCAGATCCTGTAATTCCCTCCTATTGGAGTAATGAAACTGATAACTGACCCCATATCCTGCCCTCTTTATGGAGAAACAGCTACCAATACATCCCACTAGATAATCTAAAATTGATACAATATAAGCTTATTTTTATTTATTTATTGAATTGTTTCACCAGGAAAGGTTCACTGAGCAAAAAGATGCTCATCTCCCGGTGCGACCTGGGGGAGGGGGTGCAGCGGGAGGATAAGATCTTACATTATGCATACATGACCCCACAGAAAATGGTTAAACTTGTATTATTAGGATCTAGATCTTGTATCAGATGCAACTCAGCAGAAGGGACACTACGTCATATTCAATGGGATTGTCCTAATGTATGGTACCTTTGGAACACAATTAAATTAGACTTTGGGTGCAAATTGTCCTCACAACATGCCTTCAATTTTAAGATCTGTATTTTAGTGAACTTGCACTTGATTAAAGGCCCAAATAATAAAGCACTAATATCTATGATTGCCATTTCAACAAAACAAGTTATTGTACGTCATTGGCTTGACAAACAGCTTCTTAGTATGAATGAATGGACCTCGAAAATCCAGCTCAACTTATTAATTAATTAATAGATTAACCTATCTATTTTGTGACAACCTTACCCAATTCTATAGCAAGTGGGGAAGAATCTATAATCTTGCGCAGTGGAACTGCTTAACAGCTGCCTTGCTGAGATCAATGACTGGATGGCCTCCAGCTGGTTGTGACTGAACCCCAATAAGACAGAGGAACTGGTGGTGGAGTGGACCAGAGGGCATGATAAGTTGGCCTCTGGTGCAGAGACAGGGCTTTGACTTGGCTCTGTACCATTGAAGGCCTCCTCTAGGGTGCGTGATCTGTGTGTTATTCTTGACAGCGGATTGACACTTGAGTTTCAGGTGGTGTCTGTTGTCTGTACCAGTTTTTATCATCTGCAGAATATCGCCAGGATAAAGCCCCTAGTTCCGCCGCTGGACCTCCCCACTTTGTTGCATGCCTTCGAAACGTCCAGGCTTGACTATTGTAATGCACTCTCTCTCTCGGAGTCTCTGGGGCTACCCTGCGCTGACTGCAGCTGGTGCAGAACATGGCAGAGAGACCTATTGACAGGACAGCCTAGGTATTGTCACATCACTCTGGTGCTGCGTCAACTGCACTGGCTGCCGGTTAGGTGGAGGGTTCTCTTTAAGGTGCATTTGCTCACCTTTAAGGCCCTAGACAGCCTGGGCCCTGGCAACCTGAAGGACCTTCTTGCACCTGCTGTCTCAGTCCGCTCCCTCCACTCCTCCTCTAGGGGCCTCCTCGTGATTCCCAGGACAAGGTTAAAAACTGCTGGTGACAGAGCATTTAGTGTCGCTGCCCCCGTCCTGTGGAATTCACTTCCTTTAGCCGTCAGAGAGGCCCCTTCTGTGGAGGTATTTAAGGCCCACCTCAAGGCCTTCTTGTATAATAAGGCCTTCCTGGACTGTGTTTTATAGTCCCTACCTGCCTTTTAGAAATCAATGTTTTAGTTAGCGTTTAGCTATTCTGAATTTAGTTGCTGTTGAGGGTAGTAAATTCTCTTTTAATTGCTTGGAATATTGTATATAAATGTTTATTATGTTGTTTTGTATTTTTTCTGATTGTTGTACAGCACCCAGAGCCTCCAGGATGGGCATCTCTTAAAACTTGCCTTGCCTAATCTTTTGCTATATAATTTTTTGGGCTCTGAGTGTTAGACGATAACTCTACCCTAAGGTGAAGGCTATCAAGGTTTTTCTGTTCAAACTTCTTCTATACTCAGGTATTGGATTATTATATGCTGTATAACTGGGATTGGAGCATCTGATGGGGAGGGACATGTATGTATATATGTAGAGCTTCAATGCATTTTATGCCACACTCTTATATGTTAAATTATTACTTTTATATTGTCTTGATTGTTCTGTGTCATACTGTAATGTTAACATTTTTGATTAAATAAAAGAAGGTTACAAAAATCTGCATTACATCTAAAACAGTTTGTAAAGCTAATGGAAGGTGAATGTGGTATTTCACAGTTTGCTGCAACTTTATTTTGAATTCTAAGTCAGCAGACAGGCATACTGTGGAGTCTAAAGGGTGCCGACACATTTTCTTGTATGCTAATGAGGCTACCAGGCATAATGGGATTTTAACAACCAAAAAATGGTGATCCCCTGGTTAGTTACAGGGACTAGTATGAACAGTGAAAATAAACTAAGGTAAACACATACTGTGTATCTCCGACAGCTACACAGAAATAGTTGTCTTTTAACAAGGAAGCAAACAATATTTACAAGATATGAGAGTGTACTATTCCTTTAAGATATGTACAGCAGTAGAAGGACACTTTCATTACTACTACTGTATGTAATTGATATTAAACAGGCCCACCTCAGCATTCAAGAGGAAATTTCTTTTTTAGATTTTACACTTGGATACATCTGTTTAACTTGCCATTTGCAAAAACAAGAGCTGATGACTACACAACCAAGTCATTTTGAACAAAGGCTTAACCCAAGACATGTACTGGGAATATGTTGGAAAAAGCAACTGGAGAAGATGGAGGTTTTGTGAGAGTATATTCTTACAGATAATTCAGGCTGGTTTTTGAACTTATGTTTACTTCAGTTCATTTTGTTTCTTGTCTTTCTTGTCTGCCTTAAACCCCAAACAGCACAGCTTTCCCTGTGAAGAAAACTCAGCACCAACAAGAGAATCAGTTGATGGTGCAAGTTAAAAATCTGTTAATATTTGTAATATTCTGTTTTTTTTTATTCAGTAGAACTCAGGCCAGTGGCGCTACAGTGAAGCCGGAAGGCAACACAGTGCTGCAGCATTCTGCAGCAGAGTTACTTTAAAGGGACACTGTCGACCCATTTTGCATCATACTAGTTCTAGTTGAAAACCCATATTTTATGATTGCATACCTTCTCTAAAACTCTGCAATGTTGGGCCAGTCCAGCGGTGCCGAGGGCTAAGGCATTGGATACCTTACATCATGCCATGCTGATAACCCATGTTCGAACGAGCACAGATTATCAGAGGTCAGTGGGGGGGGGGCACAGAGTTGGATGGAGCTGCTGAGAGGCAGCTTTCCTCTCTGGGGAGGGAAGGCAGTATCTCTCGGCTCTTGATTGCCCCATGGTGGAGGCCAGGGGGCAGTGCAGGCCAGAGGGAATGCCAGGTGCTAGGCCAATGGGTGGGTGGAAGGGGTCATCACTGGGGTTGTAGTATGCATGCACACCTCCATGCACATGCGTGTCTACTCCTGGGGCCACGGGGTAATAGGGGAGGATAAGAAAAAGGGGAAAAATTGATCCGGCCATGGGATGATGCCTGACCTTCCACAGGTTTTGCTTCCGGGCCGGGTTTAAGGTAAACGCTGGTAATCTGGGGATATTTGGGGGAAGGGGTAGTCAGGATGAAGGGTGCAGCCAGAAGGAGATAAACAATCTACAAAAAAAACTCACCGATGTTACTGGTTGTTTAATCTTCCTCTTTTTTTAGTAGACCTGAAAAATATGCTAATGCTGTAATTATACTCAGCCTTGTTTGGTTTCAAATCCATGATCTACTTTTATGGCATACTTCCTGGACATTAGGAACACCTCCAAACACAACAACTGTTCATGATGCAATCATCTTCTTCCCTCTGAAAGCATTTTGAGTGGCTGGACTACACCGGGGCTATTCCAAAATCTAATAAAGATGCATTTGTAGTTACAGTAATTAAGGAATGTGAACAAACATGTTGGAGAGGTAACAGTACAGTGAGCAGTACTGTATGTTTTTCCAGTTTTAAAAAGAAAATAGAGTTCAAATCAAACTACCAGTTGTATTAACACATTCTATGGAATGTGAACAATTAGAAAATGTTTGTTTTTTTAACTAGGGACACTGAGGCATAAGAGTGGGTTGATAGTGCTCCTTTAAGAAGCAGGGAAATGTCAATGGCAGTTCATTCCTTTTGTCATGTAGTGACCTTGGATGAGACACTGTATTTCATTCTGGTGGGCTCCACTGTACTTTCAATTGTAGAGGACTTACTGCTATCACCATAACATCAGTATATAGTGTAAGCTGTTGGTTAACTAGGATCTGTAGCTTATCCAATAGGTAGGGAAATGGGCAGACTAGGTGGGCCAAGCGGTCCTTATCTGCTACCAAAGTCTATGTTTCTATGTTTAAGCACAGAGTGTGGCTTCAACAACTGTGCAGGAGAAGAGCTGCGCAGCTACAACCACAAGGATGTGACTTTGGGCCTTCCAGCCAGTCCTAGGAAATGGCAGCAATCCGGCAAACATGCCAGAAGGATCCACCCTCAAGAATGCAACATGGAACATAGCCGATTGAAGGAAGATACACCAGAGACCCTTAACACCAGCATCAGTAAATTATTGGCCCTGAACAGATGCGTGGCATTGGCCCCCATGGACCCGACTGAACAGCCTGACTTTCTAGGTTACCCAGAGGAGATGGTGCTTGAGGTCTCCGCAACTGAAGCTTAACTACAACACTGGACTGTGGAGGAACCTCCAAGCATGGCTACCCCCTAACCACAAGGATTAACACAGCCCATGGATGTCGGCCTAGAGAAGCAGGCACACCTCACACTGATCAGGACAGAAGATCTCCATATGGCCACTACACAGGACCAGACTTGGATAAGTGTCCTTTCTGTTTTTTTCTTAAGATCAGGGCATGGGTATGGGCTAAAGGGAAGGTTATTCTGAGGGATAGTTGCCTTCTGGTGCTAATTAATATCTCATCGGTGGTAGTCGGGATGCATATGTGACCCTGTCCCCCCTTAGAAGCACCCATGGTTTTAGGCCTAATATCTATGCCCTGTTAAAAAATAAAATGCTCCTGGGATATTAGAATATGTGTGGTGTTGCAAAAATGTTTTTTCAGTTTTTTCTTCATGATCTCACATTGGGGGTGAGATACTAACAACAACAAAAATGCAAAGGGCCTTGGGGGTAGTCATATCAGATGACCTAAAGGTGGGCACGTAATGTGAGAGGGCAGTAAAGAGGGCTGGGGGGATACTGGGATGCAAAGGGAGAGGCATCACCAGTAGAAAACATGAAGTTGTTATCCCTCTGTACAGACAGCTGGTGAGACCCCATCTGGAGTACTGCGTGCAGTTCTGGAGACCCAGTTTCCACAAAGACAGACAGGATGGAGGCAGTCCAGAGGAGGGCAACTAAAATGGTGCAGGGTCTGCACCAGAAGATGTATGAAAAGAGACTTTAGGAGCTTAATATGTATAGCCTTGAGGAAAGGAGGGAGAGGGGGGACATGATAGAAACTTAAGTACCTTAAGGGAATCCAAAAAAAGTCCAACAGGGTAGCATCTTTCAGAAAAAGTGTGCAAGAACAAGGGGCACAATTTTAAGATAGAGGGGGGGACGGCTCAGAGGTAATGTGAGGAAGTATTTTTTCACATAGAGGATTGTGGATGCATGGAACATCCTTCCTGAGGAGGTTATGGAGTCAAAAACAGTGGTGGAATTCAAGCATGCATGGGACAGTTATAAGGCAATTCTAGGGGGTGGGGGTAGGGGGAAGTAGGCTGTTGATTAACTAGGATCTGCAGCTTATCCAGTAGGTAGGCAAATGGGCAGACTGGGTGTGCCAAGTGGTCCTTATCTGCCATCAAAGTCTATGTTTCTACACTGATTTATTGCTTGAAATCTGCCTCTTGAGGAATAGGGGGGTTGGCTGTTCGATAGGTAACTGGACATCCAGTAGAGTCACTAGTGGCTGTAATTAAAGCTCAGTTCAACCTAAGGTGCTCATTTCTATGACAAAAGGTATGCCCACCTATCCATTTAGTAATGCCTAGCCCAACCTGCTAATGTTCACCCCATTACTCTCTGCAACCATGTAACCAGAATCACTACAGGGTGGAACAACTGAGCTGGTTTGATCTATTTAGGGACTGGACCCTACCTGTGACTTGCATGCATCTGTTACTCATTTTCCATATCTCATACCACCAAGCTTTCTTATGCATCTAACAACCCCTCCCTCAGAGTCATAGGAGGAAAACACTGGGCTTACCCAGGGGTGGAGATTATCTCCCAAACCCCGGGCTCTGAACTGTGGCATGCTGATCACTGGCCTGGGGCTACATATATCGGCCGCCCTCCAGATGGAGGGTATACTGAGGGCAAAAGGACAATGCCTGAGTTGGTTGTGAATGGTTGAGTTAGGGCTTGCTTGCACAGGCATACAGCACTGTTACCACCTGTATCTTTACACCTGCCAAAATGCAAAACTTGAATTTGCCCTCAGACTTGACTGGTAGCTGCTGCGCTGGTGTACACACAAGGTTAAAACTGTTCCCCGGGATGGCGGAAGCTCAGCTGAGTCTAGCCCTATACACATCCCCGAATTGTTAACACACTCAAAGGACTGGGACCCCTGGACTTCAGTGGAGTCCCACCCTGCATCACCTCCCCCCCTTCGAAGGGAGGGTTAGGTCTAAGAGGATCATGTATCCTCGGCCTGCTAAACCGACCTCAACCTATGTGCAAATAAGTGCACAAATTGTATATAGTTTGCACTGTAATGTTTTTTTACTGCTGCACCCTGCCTGATTTTTGGTCAGTATATAGTTTAAAGTCTGCTATTGTTTGCCATTATTCTGCCCTAATGCCTGATGCATTTTTCCCTCCCCACCCATGCCTCACTCTAACTCTGGATCTCAAGTGGTTCCCCACTCTTTCCAGCTTTTTGCTCCTTATCAGTGATTTACTGCTTTACATCTGACCATGGATGAAGTCCCCTTTGTCACCTGGAATGTCATTAATACACCTGCAAAACGGAAAAAAATGCTGACATAGCTGAAGAGAGTGAAGATCCAGGTTGTCTTTTTGCAAGAAACAAAACTGACTAAAGGAGATCATGCATACTTGATGAGAGACTGGGTAGGAAATGAATTCCATGCAAGTGCCCCCTGTAGAAAGAGAGAGGTAGTCATAATGCTACCCACATCCTTACCCTGGTCTGGTCCCTTCTCTCCACTGGCTAGTGTAAATGTTCTGCAAAGACGTCAAACTTCTTCCCCAATGCACTGACTCTCTTTCTTAGTCAGACGCAGTCCATCAAATTTTAAAGAACTTTTGCTCCCAAAACTGTTGCCAGTAACCTACAAATTTGCATCCTTTTTCCTGACACCAGCCCTTGAGCCACATGTTTAGCTCCCCTTCTCTGAGCTTCTGTCCATCTGCCCCCCCAGACCATCAGGATCACAGAGAAGGAGAAGGAGATGCCAGATGAAATGGATGACAGTTTGTCTCGTAGCCTGGTCAGGTGTTCTTTGGTCTCTACAATTGACCAACTGGAGAGATTGTTAGTCCCTATGTGTACCAGGACATCAATGTTTTCTCCTGCTTCCTGCACGATTTTAGCAATGTGGTCAGTGTCTCTCGATACTGATGTACCTGGGAGACATCTGACCATTACCCCCGGCTGGAAGTAGGTATCAACTCCCTGAATCATGGAGTCTCCTATGATCAGAAGTGTTTTGGATTTCCTTTTTGGTTTTTGTTTCTGTTTTGGTACCTGTTTGGGGGAGTTTTGTTGTGCTAGCTCCTGTGCTGCAGTGTCCTCTGCCCCTTTGTTTGATTTTAGAGATAGAGGCAGAAACCTGTTTGTAGTTTTTATGTGGTTTGTGGAGGTGATACACTGGAGAGCAATGAGTGATGGGGCACCCGATCTGCCCCTCCTAACCACCTGCCAACCTCCTGAACCAACTACCCTCTGTGGTTGGGATGCTTCACTTGGATGTTGGGGAAATGGCTGGTGGTTCTTGTAATATATTTCCTCCTGAATATGCGATATGAGGCATGCAATCTCTGCCCATGCTGCCTGGAGCTGAGCTCTTAGCTCTCCAATGGTCTAGCATGTAGGACAGTGTCCTAAATTCTGTATAACTGCCCTTTTGAAAAGTGTCCCGCAGTGCCTGCAGTTAATAATATCCATTCCACTTGAGTTGCCAAGTTTATAACTTGGCCTGAATAATTAGACGGAGGAAAATGAAAGCAAAATTTTGATTTTTTTTTTATTTTATAACTTGTTGTAACAAGTTAAATTACTTGTGCCCCTGTAAGTAAGGTCACTGTGTGGATACCCCTCTGATCCACCCCTTCCTGCTTTACTACAGGAAATGTCATGACTGTGCTATTCTATAAAAGTATTGTAGCATGGGGTGGTTGGGGATGGGGTGGGTGGTGGGCCCTTCCCCTGCTGAAAAAGAACAACCATGGACAAAAAAGAACCCAAGGAGGTAAGAGCAGAAACAATCAACCAACAACAATTGCAGTAGCCCTGAAAACTTAGCCTAATGAAAGATAAAACTGTAAACCCTGTAAGCACCATCTGTAAATTTCACATTAGATATACCCTGCAAAAAACACTTTGCTACAGGGGAAAAATTAAGCAGTAACAGAAGATATTCCTTGCAAAAAAAATTTGTATCAGAGAAGATTACAGCAGTAATCTTTAAGCACAAAACAGTAACAACCCCGTAACCACGCCATGTAAAAATGCAGCAGAAGGTAGACCTTGCAACAGCAATTTGAATCCCAGAAGATTACAACAGTAAAATGTAAGCAAAATGCAGCATCAAATCTTGTGTGACGAGAAAAGAAAATAACTACACACAGAAAATTTGCCTAGCAAAAAAAAAGACTTAATCTTTTGCTTTGCTCTGATCATGTTGTTCCTTGCTCTGTCCTTACAAGCAACCCTAGAAGAAAAGAGCTCAGGTGAAGCTAGGTGCCTTTGCCAGCAAACCTAGTCATCGACTTTAGATAAATACAGCTCCTCTGAATTAGGGCTGCAATTCAAGGCAATTGCAACTGTCTTGACTTGCGGTCCATGATTTCGATGGCAGCTCTGGAATCTACCTCCACCCCAACCACCAACTACTTCAAAAAAAGCATAGATTGTTTTGGACCTTGGGATTTATTGATAAAATTATTTTTTTACTAGTTTGTGCAATGATATTTGGTGGGGACATGCCCCCCTCGGGCCCTATGGGCATGACATCACTGATTTCAACAGTGTTGGGCACCCTATCTTGCATATCTGGTTCCCACAGCAGGCATAGGCTGGGGTTAATTTTGTTTCAATACTGGATTATTAATTAATAATGACATGGTGCATGGATACTGACTTTTTCTCTTTGTGGCAGAATAGATAAACAGCAGTGTTTGATTGTTTTGCACATAGTTTTCTGATGTCTATCTTGTCAGATATATATCTGTTATTTTTTGCTTCTTATTTAACCAAGAGTCCTTCTCAATTTGCTGGGATTACTTTGTGGTGACTTCCTTTTTCAGACCTGGCACCAGGAAATGACCACTGGAAGGTACACCTTTCGGTTGAAGTGCTACTCACTTGTAATGTTTAAAGTCCCTAAAGTCAGAACTTGATATGGCACTGCAGCTATCACTTTTGCCCTTCCATCCCTTTGGAATGCACTCCAGAAGTCACTAAAGCTCTGCACCATTCAGGGCATATCTACCTTTAAGATCCTGCTATCTTCTGTGCTGAAAGAACATTGCGTATGCCATCAATAATGGCCCAAATCTTACTGTCTGCAACTCCCTGCACAGGATCAGTTATCCCATTCCCCACACTTATCCTACAACCCCTCCTCTACCTTTCTCCTGCCCCGCCCATATACCCCCTCCTCCCCCGAACACCCTTTTTCTACTACCCCCTACCCCCTCTCTCTCCTCACTCATTCCACCTCCCAGCACAAGATACTGCTTGGTACTTTTTGGGTTGCTATGTTTTCATACAGCTGTGTCATGAATAACCTTGTATCCATACTGGAATGAATATGTACCCTGTATTAGGCATTGTGCATGTTGTCAGGTGTTGCAAAGTGGTGCATAAACGGATAAGAAGCCTTGACCTTATTACTTGTTAGATGCACTACTGTGTTTATGTATCATCTGTATAACCACCATTGCATTGGTAATGTCCTCCATGTCTTCCAGGACCATCTTGTAAAGGAGCCTGCTTAAAGGTGTATAGCTTGGTTAAATAAAGTTTGATTGACTGATTGATTAACAGATTCAGCAGTGGTACCTCCTATTTTGTCATGGTAGCCCATCCTACAAGACTAGGTAGGTGCCTCATACCAGATTTTCTGGGCAGGTTTTCTGTTCCTTGACCCTTCTGATACACAAGTCTATATGTAACATTTTCACACAATACTTGAGAAAGCGCCAGTATCGCACAAAAACATTTGGCTATAGGAGGGGGGAACTTGCACCTAGCTGCTGGTTTTGTGGTTGAATGAATGAAACATTTCCTAATTATCCCTTTGCATCTTGACATTTGATCAAGTGGATTATATAGCAACAGCGAAGCCAAGCCCCCTTGATGTCTTCACAGAGAGTAAGATTGCTTGCTTTTGGCTCTGATTTGTTACTTTAGCCACCTGGACTGTTCACTTCCGAATAAACAAGCATTTGTCAATGCTGAATGTTGCTTGCTTCTATGTGCTGTTTAGATATCGGAAGTAATTGGAGTGCAAATATTGAAAATTCGCGAACTTACGAGCGTGCGTAGGAACTGCGCAATGCACGCTCGTAAAACAGTCATTTTTAGGAATTTTTTCACCAAATTTTCAACATAGCCATTTTAAGACCTCTGCTAATGAACAGTGTCACTGTGATTTTCTTAATGTGTCCCATACATTGAGTTCGCACACCGACTGCGCCATTGTGCGCTACATGGGTGGAAACATGTTTTGGGCAGGATGTGAAAAATGACAGCTGTGCTGCTCATAAGGAGGTGTGATAAAATGGCAATGTTTAAAATCTGGAGTGAAAATATTGAAAATTCGTGAACTTATGAGCGTGCGTAGGAACTGCGCAATTCATGCTCGTAAAACAGTCATTTTTAGGAATGTTTTCACCAAATTTTCAACATAGGCTTTTTGAGAGCCTACCTTATGAACACTGACAGTGTCATTTTGTTAATCAGTCCTGAAAGGTGATTTTGTGCAGTGACCGCAAAACCACCCTTTGGGCTTGATGAACGCCATGACAGTGCAAGAATTCATGAGTAGGGGTCCCAAAAACCCCATGTTGAAAATTTGGAGCCAAAATTCCCAAAAATGCCTGAGATATGCAGCAAAGTTGAAAAACCCGTATCTATCCCATTATACAGCTTACCGGCATTTCCTCAGTTCCCGGTCTGCTTTGAAGAGTGCAGACGTGTTCCCGGTCCACCGATGATCGTCGCGCCGAGCTGCGGAGGTAAGTATGGGGTGAGGGGGGGTGTGAGGAGGCAGGGTGTGCAGTGGGTGGTTGTGGTTTGTGAGAGGGGCGCAGGGAGACTACGCAGGACTGTTTTTTTATTCACAGGTTTTTTTTTTTTTAAAGAAGACGACACGGGACGTTTGCCACACTGGGGTGGGCTCCAGCATGGCAGCAGAAAAAGCTGTTCAGGGGGACATGGAGACGACGAGGGATTGGGTACCCTACACCAAAAACAAGATTTGTCACGCTGGGTGGGCTCCCAGCGTGGCACTGGGAAAGCTTTTGGGGAGCGTGCACCTTGGAGCCGATGGGGAATTGGGCACCCCAGTCGGTTATAACAGTTTTGCCACACTGGGATGGGCTCCCAGCGTGGCACCTGGACAACTGTTTGGGGCGTGGAGCTGGCGGGGGTTGGGCACCCCGTTGGCCATACAGTGTGTGCACGGGGAGCGCATCAGCCGCAATAAAAGTGGCTTTTATGCTGTGTGCGCTGGGGGTGGGGAGAGCTCTGCTCACTGAAGGAGCTCCCCTTCAACTGTATGCCACTGCATTTTGGAGCTGTCATAGACAGCTGCAGCACTCATTGGGGAACTGGGGCCACGCCTGCAAACACACTGACTGCATTGGAAGATGGGCTGACAGACCTCTGAAAACTCGGATGATGGCACTATGTTTCTTGCACATGCGTGCAAGCAACTTAATAAATGAATGCTGTTACCATGATAAAACCTTCTCCAAGACAACGGTTAGTCACGTTAAGAAGCATTACTTTAAGCAGCAGTACTAGATAATCAGGAAGTGATTATAGAAACACAGAAAGGTGATGGCAGAAGGAGATGAAAGGTCCATCTAGTCTGCCCATTTGTTTGCATGGACCCCTGTTGGGCCATGCTTGCTAGCATTGAACTCTTACTCAAGATTAGTCCCCACCCTCGACCCTGTATTGCATGTGTCCTGTCCCAAATAAGTTTGAAGGAAGTGATTTTTTGGCCTCTACCACCACGGTGGGTAAACTATTCCAAGGTGCCACCACCCTCCTGGAGAAAAAGAACTTCCTGACATTACATCTTAACCTCCTCCCCTTTGAGTTTCCAGTTGTGCCCTCTAATATTAGAGTTGAGGGACCTAGTAAACAGTTCTGAGTATGGCACTTTGTTGATGCCTTTCAGGTACTTAAATGTCTTGATCATGTCTCCCTTCTCTCATCTGGTCTCCTGTTAGAATATCAAAATTCTGTTTTTTGTCTGGAAGCTTGCAGCCATAGTTTGAGTTTTCCATATCTGTACATCATTTTTTCTAGTGCTCTTTAGTTTTTTTTAGATATTTAAAATTTATTTCCATTTTTGTGGATCCACAGTAAATATGGCTGCTGCCTAATTTGCAGCCAAACTGCCCCCTCACTTTATGTCACGTCTTTTGTTTAGTTCCATGGGATCCTGTGCTGCATGTTCCCACTGTTCCTGTGTAGTGCTACACGTCATAAGCATGTGCGGTTGTCAGCAGAGTGTTCCAATTCAACATGGCGAGTGGGAGAAAATATAAACAAAAGCAAAGAAAAATGGAGCAAATTATTGGGTGATAGTACAGCGAAAGCAAGAAACATTACCAGGTAAATTCTAAACAGAGCACTGGAAACAAACTGTAGCAATAGGTCAGATTTTTTTATCCAGTACTGCTGCTTTCAGTTTAGAGACCACTTTCTTCATCTTTTAGGTGTGTAGCTTCAGTCCCATCTGTGTCTATTTCTTACTGTCTGCCCTTGACTGATCACCCTGGAGGATTCCTTTGAGTTTTTTGCCTGTCTTTTTATCTTTCACCACTCCCCGCAGTTGTAGAAGTCAGGACTGGTTCATTCTAGCTAAAATATTACTGTTTTATTGTTGTTTGGGCATCTTCAGCAGAAACACCTGTGGGAATTCATATATATTTAATGAGCCTGGCTCAACTGGGTTAGCGGTGGCTGAGGGACAAGAAAGAGAGCCCAGGACTTGCTTCAGTTAAAGTGAACAGCCCCCGGCCCACCAAATACTAAAAGCAAGTGAGATGTTGTAATGTCCCTTAGAAGGCTTATGTACAAATAGTAACCGATAAAAATGTGCAGGGCAGGTGCCCTGTTTTAAAATGGAGACACAATCAGCCTAGGAAAAGTTATGAAGTTTATGTAACCATTTAAAAAGGCAGCATTTGAAGTTGGAAGAAACACGTTTTTCTTCCTGTTTACTTCTGTTACTCTTTAACCGTTAAAAGAAAAGTTCATCTAAAGGGCAGTTTCTCAGTGCAGCAAGAGTTTCTATTAACTTACCCTGCTTGAGACTCTCAGCAGTCACACAAAGGTATTCACACACCTGGTAAAGTTGATTTTTCCTGCAGCCTTTACAGTGCTCAGGCATTCCTCACGACAGGTTATTCTGCTTTGGTCCCATTGGCTGATACATGATTGTGAATCTTTTACTGCTGGCAGCCAAGCTTCCCACCAGGATAATCAGTCTCCAGTGAGAATCTTCATTAGCAGAAGAAACAAGTATTTGCCAATGCCGAACATTCACTTTCAGGTATTTGCAATGGTGTCTGGTACTGGTACTGGCTTCAGAGGAGCAAGGAGGCAACAGTGAGAGTGATGGATGCTGCATGGTGGAAGCTGCACTGTAAATGCAGAAAGGAGTCACTAGTTAGAGAAGCCACTCCCACTGGCCTTAGTGGACCGGGGAGAGAGAGAGAGTGAGCGGGGTGGCAGGAGGAGCCGATAAGTAGATCCACACTGCAGGAAATGTAGAACCCTTGGGGGAAGGGTCAGAGGAGTGAGGACTGGGAAGAGAGTGTGCCGGGCAGCAGAAGCCGCTAATAAGTAAAGCTGAACCACGGTATTGAAGAAGCCTGGGAGGGGGGATTTCAGAAGAGTGAGGACTGGAGAGAGAGAGAGTGCGGGGGAGGGGGTGACAGATAAGGACAGATAGGCCCATCCAGTGTGCCCATAAGCCATGAACTAGACTACGGCTTCCAAGTCTCCCTTAGCATCTTCTGTTAATGATACCTCTTCCTATGCACCACAGTATGCCACTGGCCCTCCTTGCAACATTTTTGCTCTGTTTTGACACCTTTAGGTCATCAGAACTGATAACTCCTAGGTCCCTGTCTTCCTTGGTGATTGTCAGCACCTCCCCCCATCCTGTAGCTCTACCCAGGGTTCCCTCTTCCCAAGGTACATTATTTTGCACTTCTTTACATTGAACCTCAGTTGCCATTCCTTAGACCATTGTTCAAGCCTCTCCATGTTCCTGCTCATTCTCTCCACCCATTCTGGAGTATTCACTCTGTTACAGATGTTGGTGTCTGCAAACAGGCAGACCTTTCCTTCTAGCCCTTCTGCAATTTCTGTAATGAAGACATTGAACATAACTGATCCCTGAGGTACCCCACTGGTCACCCCCTTCAGCCCCAATTTAATCCCATTACCACCACCCTCTGCCTCCTGTCTGTAAGCCAGTTTCTAACCCAGTTTATCAGCTTGTGCCCCATGGCAAGACTACCCATCTGGTTGACCAGCCTTCTATGTTGGACACTGTTGAAGACTTTGCTGAAATCAAGGTAGGTGATGTCCACTGCCCCCCCGATTGGCTAATGAGGCAATAGGGTTTTCAACCCTAACACCCCACCCCCACCCTGCAGAGACTGAGAGGCATCGATGTGGTATGCCTTGGGGTCTTTGGCCCTAACAGTCACCCCATTCCATAAGGAAATAAACTGAGATGGGTGCAGTATAGGAGAATGGGGTGAGCGTTAGGGCTGAAGACCCCAAGGCACACCTTGACACCTGTCACTGTCTGCAGGGTGGTGGTGGAATGGTGTGAGCATTATGGCCGATGCTCCCAAGGCACATCCCCAGGCACCTTTTAGTCTCTGCAGGGTGGGGGTTGGGGCATTATGGTTGGAAACCCTAATGCCCCAGGCATTTATTGGCATTTTCACTCCAAATTTTCAACATGGGCTTTTTGGGACCCCACCTCATGACCAGTGGCACTATCAATTCATAACTGAATCCCAAAAGGTGACTTCACGCAGTGACTGCACCATTCCACACAACAGGTGCGAAAAAACATTTTGGGCAAGATGTGAAAAATGAAAGCTGTACTGCTCATGAGACTGTCTGCAAAAATGGTGATGTTGCAAATGTGGAGTGAAAGTATTGAAAATTACTAACGTTATGTATGCGTGTAGTAAAATTTCAACAAACCTGTATAACGTGCCCATTTTTAGTAATATTTCTACCACATTTTCAACATGGGAATTTTGGTACCCCCCCTCATGAACACTGCCACTGTCATTTCCTTAATTGGTCCTGAAAGGCGATTTCGCACAGTGATTGTGCAATTCTGCTCCAGAGACACAAAATCACATTTTGGGCAGGATGAGAAAAATGACAACTTAACTGATCATTGGGGGGGGTTATAAAATGCATATATTGAAAATTTTAAAATATTAAAAATTGCCCAAGTAATACAAATGTGTAGAAACTGCACAATGCAGGCTCATAATGCAGCCATTTTTTGGAACTTTTTCACCAAATCCACACCATGGGCTTTTTAGGACCCCACCGCATGAACATTAGCACTGTTTCGTTAATGAGTCGAAAAAGGTGATTCTGCATAGCAAACTCAAAATCACCTTTTGGGACAGAGTAATAAAATGAGGCCCCAAGAATGCCATATTGAAAATTTGGGGCAAAAATTCCTAAACATGGTAGAGATATCAACATAAGTTGAAAACCCCATTGACAGCTATTATATGGTGCTTACCTTGATTCTTCAGTTTGGGTTCAGCTTTGAAGAGTGCAGACATGTCCTGGTCCTCAGAAGATTGCAGCCGTCGACCTCGGAGGGTATCTATGGGGTAAGGAGGGGGATGCAGGGAGGTGGGTGCACAGAGGGAGGGTCAAGATTGGGGGGAACAAGGGACCATTTTCTTTTTTTCAGGGAGAAAAAAAGACATCGGGGGACTGTTTTCTTTTTTATAGGTACATTTTAAATTATTTTCAGGGACACTGGGAGTGGGCTCACTAGTGTCTTAGACTATTTGGGGGAAATGGATTTGGGGACACTAGGGGAGGTGCATGTGACGACTGGGAGAGAAAGCAGCACCGTAGCTATTGTTGAAATGGGGGGGCAGAGGGGAGAGGAGTGAGGAGTGAGGACCAGGCACACAGACTGCGACAGGAGCCACTAACAAGGAAAGCTGCACCCCAACTATTGTTGAAGTGGGGAAATGTCCTTTGTGTGAGCTCTGTTGTATAGCCATTGGTCACAATTTCCTAAATCCACTTGATGATTAGTTCAATTAATATATAAACATAGACTTTGACAGCAGATAAGGACTGCTTGGCCCACCTAGTCTGCCCATTTCCCTACCTAGAGGATAAGCTGCAGATCCTATATAACCAACAGCCTATTTCTTCCTACCCCCACAAAAATTGCCTTATGTCTGCCCCATGCATTTTTGAATTCTCCCACAGTTTTAGACCCCACAACCTCCTCAGAAAGGCTGTTCCATGCATCCACCACCCTCTCTGTGAAAAAATACTCCTCAGCCGTCCCCCCTCTATCTTCAAATTGTGTCCCCTTGTTCTTGCACATCTCTTTCTGAAAGATGCCACCCTCTTGGACTTTGTTGATTCTACTAAAGTACCTAAATGTTTCTATTATGTCCCCCATCCCTCCTTTCCTCTGGTGCTTTAGGATTGCTCTAGGAGCTCAGGAAGACACTAAAATTTGTCACTTGCCCTCTACCCTCATGGATCGTCAGGGGCAAACAAAACATGCAGCTCAATAGATTACCAGCACCAGGGATTTGGAAGCATCTTCAGAGGCTCCAGCAACTGCCTGTGGATGAGAAGTGGTTGTGGAGGGGGTGATTCAGAAAAACAGAGCATCTACCACATTCACACCAGGGTTGCAGGCAGTGCTATAAACTTCTTGCCCTGCATTGTTCTCTGCAGCTCTGGGGGCATACCCACACAGGGAATTCCACAGGTCTGTGCCTGTGGACCACTGGGCTGCCTGCAAAGCTTGAGCCACAATACCAATGCTGCTTGATTCTGCAGTGGACGCTACATGAGGGTCCATTCCTCAAGGATTAGTTAGTGGGGATGCTGCATGAGGGTCCCAACCAGCGCAGGGGTGTAAGGTAGGATGCTGCCTGAGGATCCAGCTAATTAGTGCCCCTGCATGATCCCTGATAGTCTTGGCTGCATTCTGGCAAAGTAAGAGGCATGCATAGAGTTAGTGGAAAGTCTAGGTTATCATGCACTTTGTTTGTCACCGTGCTATATATTATAGGAAAGAGAAGTCAGAGAAAAAAAACAGTGGTGTTAGAAATTACCTAAGAGTGATTAAGAATCATAACCAGCCTCTAGGGCTGCATGAAGTAAACTGGAGACTAATTATCCAGGCAGGAGGCCTTTACGATTTACGATTGTGCATCAGCCAATAGGATGAATGGAGGATAACTAATTTGTGAGGAATGTCTGAACACTGGAAAGGTTGCAGGGGTAACTGCTATTTCCCCATAAGCCTGGACCACCTAGAACTGATGGCTTTGTAGAACATGGGATCAGAGAGTTGTGTCAGTTAAGGGTGAAGTTCTTAGTAATTAAGGGAAATATGCTACATACTGCACTCTTGTAAAGTGAGTATGAATCATGTAGTATTATTTTTTGTTGTAATGAGTGTTTAAAAATCTGTTTCTTTTGCGATTTAGGTACACTGAGTGTTAATGGTATCAAATGTGAATTTGACTGACCATGTGATTCTCTAAGCTATTAAAAGATTCCCCCAACAGCTTGTAGTCAGTCAGCTGCAGAACTCTAAGAGAGAGAGAGAGAGAGAGGCTGCCTGGGACATCAGAGAGAAAAACTCTATGCAAAGCTAAGAGTGGAAGTGTTTGATGCTGAATAGCTGGTTGACCTGTGCAGCTGCAGTGCTGCCTGGGTACAGTTCCTCACGGACATGCTTGGGAGGTCATTTACCCAGACCAATCACCAATCCCTGGTCATGGCCTTCCCAGGTTCAGTGACTGGGAAGGTTGAGGCCAATTACCTTTGCCCTGACCTGATGTGGGCTAGGAATAGCCTGG